>JZKD02S1977842.1:23308-36936 GCA_000966675.3 Picea glauca | reverse complement strand
ATAACCTTCCAGCAGAGTTAACCATTTTTCTAGGGCTTCTGCATCTATCTGTCCTTCAAATAAAGGAATATCAAAATTAACTTGTACCTTGAAAGGCGAGGTGCCTCCAAAGTGGTTTCTTGATGAATATGCACCTGATACTATCGGCGGGCGTTGAAGGATGTGGGAAAAATTCTCCATCATTTTGTCCCTCTGTCACATGAGAGCTTGCTCAAGCAATAGATTGATAGGATCGTCTACTCCGTCGTTTTTCTTTTCTTCCACCATTGAGGGTTTCTTGGGTGTGCGAGAGCGATTATCTTCAAGAGAGACAAGCTCGAAATCCAACTTGTTATACTCGTACCTCGTCAGGGACATGCACTAAAAAAATGATCAAGAGAAGCCTACTCTGATACCACTGATCTAGATTATTTTTGGCACGAAATGAGAGAGGAGATATAATAAAGAAATGCACAGAGATATTGCAGATGTTCAATAATATAACAGAAATGTATCAGAGATGCAACCATAAACACAGATATACTGTAATACATGATTTCTATTAATCAAAGAAATGTACAGAGACTGTAAAAATACAGAGTGAAAGACTCACTAGAATGGTGGCAGCTTATCTCTGAGAAGAGATGTGACGGCTACTTGCATTCGCAATAAGATGATTACAATGAGGCTCTGAAGGCACTTTTACAATAAACAGGAATGCCAAAAGTCCTAAACATCCAAAAACCTAACCCTAGGAGATGAAGCGCCAAAAGTCATGTGCAGGGATGATTTTAAGGATGAAAATTTATTTTAAAATGTAGAAACCTTGGCGAATATCAGTAATCCTTCATATGTCAATTATAAAGGTTTGGCGATATTTTTTTAAAAAGATTCAAATTTATAAGTATTTTATATAGTTTTTATCAAATTTTGGCAATTTTTAAGGTAAAATAATTTTATCCTATAGAATTTGGGCGAATCAGTTTTAAAATAGCAAATCTCATTTTTGGAAAAACCATGGAAAATTAGCCCATGAGCGAAATTTAGCCCCTAAAATCATCCCTGGTCATGTGGGCCCCGTTTGGGTAAGTGAGTACATCAACTTCCCGGGGTCGTAACTTTTGCATACGATCTTCGTTTTAGGTGTTTGATAGCTCGTTGGAAAGGTATCGTCGAGGATATTCATTTTGGGGGATCAATTATACCTTTGGATATCATTGAGAACCTTGATCTCAAAAAACGTTCATTTGGGCCCTCAAAATGGCCCCGAAAGTTAAAACCTACTAAAAATAGTAAATTGCCAAAATTGCCAGAAAGACATTTTGAGCCATTTGGAAAAGGTGGGTGGCCACCAATATCCACCTGGATCAATATATCTAGGAGCCAAGCTCCTAAACCATTTTCTAGCCACACCATTAAGGCTATGAACAAAAACTCTCATCCATACATCTTGATTCAAAATGTCAATATCATCAACAAAACTGTAAAAGGTTGGAAGGTGTTCCTTTGCAATTATGCTTTCCTCCCCCGTGAACTTGGAAAACTCCTTAAGGTAGCCTTCAATCGAGAGATTATTCAAAGGATGAGGTAAAACAAGAGGGGCGTATCTAGCAGCCACTATGTCAGCCATCTTGTCTCTAGGTGGATTAGCACCTGCCATTAGGATGTGAACTGGAGGAGAACCAAGGGGAGATGGATCTTGGATAGACGATATTGGGACTATGTTTCTAGGATAAAAAGGAAATGGCTAAGTTTTGGGGGAAAATGCTACAGGGCTCGAGAAAATATAGGTTTCCCCATATTTAAAAGCAACAACTCTAATAGGGGAAGGAGTAGTAAATCCCAGAGTGGGAAAGTCTTATGAGGTTCTAGGTCTAAACCACTTCACAACTTCAGGGGAAACAGGGGTGTCAAATATTTCTCCTTCCAAACCAAGACTAGGAGGGGAGAAATCAACAGGAAAACTCTCGAAATTTAAAATTCTTGAAACTCCAACAGATGGTTTAATAAGAGATTTAGAAGCATTGACTAGATTTTTTAAAGAAGGGTTATGTAAACTACTAGAATCACCTAGTACTGCGGTTGAAGCACCTTCTTGAAAGGTCTTTCCCTTTATGATAATTTTCTATTGGTCAAATTCAGGTGATGTTAGAGGTAGTTGTGGAGTAGACCTCGTGTGTCTGCCTTTCGAAGCCACAACTGAAACAATGGAGTTTCCAGGTGCATGTTGCAATCTTCAAGGTACTGATTTTTTATGCACCTTCAAAATCATATTTTCTTTGTCATTCTTACCTAGGGAAAATTCTTCAATTCATCCTCGACAGCAGTGCCATGAATGTTAGCACTGAGAGTCACCCTCATATTGCGGGAGGATAAGCCCAGTACCCATAAAAGTGTTTGGTGGATGTTTGATTTATATGAGTGGAGGTAAAAATGGAGAAAACTCAATACAAGAATAATTTCAACATAGAACTGGACAAGAAATGCAGAAGGAAGTGAGGGCCACGTTAACTTCAATCAATGAATTGAGTTTAAGTGTGACCAGAGGGAAGACTTAGTGAGAGGGGTGAACAAGAATGCTATGGACTTCGGGATTTCAAGAATCTTGGTGAAGAAAAACTCAGGCTCAAGAGCACTCTTGAACTCAAGCTTCAGACACTGAAATATGTCATAGGAACACAGTCACAACAGTATAATGATCAAACCTACATCCCAATGAAACTACAACAACTCGACTAGATCTTTCAGGCCCGAGTCATTCAGTGTGAGGAGAAATAAGATAACAAGGGAGCTAACTAAAACTGGTCACGATACCACTGTAATCAAACCTACATTACAATAACATCACAACCCTCGAATAGATCCTCCATTCTCGAGTGTTTTAGCACAGATTTTTACAAAGAGATGAAAAGACGTCGACTTCTATTAATCTGAAAGACTCAAATTTGATACATAACCAAAGAACATCACTAGTATCCAAACAATAACAAATAGGGACCTCTTCTCAACTAGTTGACCCCTTACAAAATACAAAACCACCTATTTATACTCATAATTGTCTACAACCACCAGGGGCACAATCGGGCCACTGCATTCAAGGAATTTCTTTTGCCTCTTCTTCTATCAGACCTATGAATGTGTACTTATTTCAGAAATGAGCTTGGGTCAACATAGGCTTGCAGGAAAATATGTCTGTAGGGGAACTTTGGGACGACAATCTACCTCCACAGCTAGTCCTTCCATGCTTTCCATTTATGGGGTGAGACGAGGTTCCAACCACCACCCCTCCTTCATTAACTAATTCTTTCATTGGGAACAAGATGAGGCTTAATGCCCCAAGAAATGTTACACGCCGCAGGTGGCTCTTCGAGTTCACCTGACACCTTGAAACCATTATGGTCTCACTCTGTAACGAACACAGGCACCCTCGGCCTTTGGTACAGGTCTCCTGAAATCATAACCCTTTCCTTCACGCTCTTAAAGATTATGGTTCCATCTTCTTCTGCATGCGAACCCAGGCCATGACCTGGCGCTTATCTCTAAAGAATATTCGAGATTTCTCTTTTCATGGATTTTCACCTTACTCGACTACAAATTTCCCGATGCCTGATTTACGAAAATAACTTACTCAGATCAATGATCATAGTGATTTTTCCTTTAACGACCATAATTTCTTCCTCAAAGTTCTATCTTGGCTATCTCTATGCATTGGGTGCTAACCTTTCCTCTTGGACCCACTTTGCACATGACCATGGGCTATGACTAGGCGCTTATCCTCAAAGGTGCTTCAGGATTTTTCCTTTTAGGGATTTTCCGCCTCTCTCGCCGCAAAGCCTTCAATTCATGAAACTGTGACTCTAATGATATTTCACCATGTGTCCTTATTGATCACATGACTCATGCTCACTTCGGGACCTGGGAGAGTTCAGGACTTCGGGCTTCAAAGAAAGACAAAGGGAGAAGCACCCATAATCCTGAATCCCAAAATTCAAAATAGATTGTGCTCGTCTGTTGAGTAAGGACACACGGTAGTTGATCTTCAAATTTGGACTTCTTTCTGACGTCAAAATTTTTGCAAATTTATAATCTCGATCGCCTGAGGGCCGCTAATCTGAACTTCGAAAGGAATCTTCATCGTTGAAAACTGAACTTGCCTGGTTACTGGTTATTTCGACCCAAAATATAATTCCTTTGAATGATGCACTTTGTGCTCATGGTTGCGGCCTTTGTAAATAAATACTTGGATGACTGGTTGATTTCTTGGGAAAACAAGAGGATCAGTGACAGAGGTAAAGGAGATGGGTGTTCAATCTTAGGAAAAATGGAGAGCTTCGGGACGAGAATTTTTCTGGTAGGTCAACAAGGGAAAATTGTTAAGCCCTAATATTGGCTCATTACCCATTAGTTGGGGAATATTACATTAGTAGTTTTATTTGATTTATTTCGTCTTTATTCCATTAGTTGTAATAATACCTCCTAATCTCCTATATATACCAAGGAGACATTTTCATTTGGAATCATCTTGGAATTGTACATTTATGTGGGCATAAGGAGGTTGCCCCCTTGAAGAGTCTTATTATCTGAATTTCTCTCTTTTTCAAGGTGTTGAGTACTTATTCTAAGGTTTTTCTATCCTATATTGATATTTTGTTCTTAACATATGGTATCATATCTCAAGGTCTTGGGGTTTCGCTGCTACACCTAAGACACCTTGGAATTTTTGCTATAATTTTTTTTCTACAATGTTTCAGAAGGAACAACTTGGAGGATATTTAGTAGACGGATCAAGTTATGTTGGGTTAAAATTTCAACTCCTAAGGCCATACAATTTCGTAGATATAGCCTATGCAAGATAGGGTTATGGAATCATCCTGAACTGAGTCATTACGGAATTTTAGCTATAAATTTTTTTATGTAATGTTTCAGACCCTGAAATATGGAGGATATTCACAGAAAATAGTAAGGTATCTGTGGTAAAAAATTTATCTTTTGGGTCATCTTACATTTGTAGATACACCATGTGGAAGATAGGTTATCTGACTAGTCCTATTGACTAGTCTCAAGAAGGTGTTCCAGGTAAAACAATCATACCTTATTCCAATAGTATCCAAACTGAGTAAGGTTGGTTGCATTGGATAGTGGACATTCTATAGTATTTCTGGTATGAGTTTCAGAATTTTATATCAATTATTTTGTGCGGGGCACGCTATACAAGTGACATATCCCAGAAAGGCCAAAAATCACCAAGATGTGGGGAAGTTACCGTAAATTCCACTTGGCACATCCAATTTTGATNTTGGATAGACGATATTGGGACTATGTTTCTAGGATAAAAAGGAAATGGCTAAGTTTTGGGGGAAAATGCTACAGGGCTCGAGAAAATATAGGTTTCCCCATATTTAAAAGCAACAACTCTAATAGGGGAAGGAGTAGTAAATCCCAGAGTGGGAAAGTCTTATGAGGTTCTAGGTCTAAACCACTTCACAACTTCAGGGGAAACAGGGGTGTCAAATATTTCTCCTTCCAAACCAAGACTAGGAGGGGAGAAATCAACAGGAAAACTCTCGAAATTTAAAATTCTTGAAACTCCAACAGATGGTTTAATAAGAGATTTAGAAGCATTGACTAGATTTTTTAAAGAAGGGTTATGTAAACTACTAGAATCACCTAGTACTGCGGTTGAAGCACCTTCTTGAAAGGTCTTTCCCTTTATGATAATTTTCTATTGGTCAAATTCAGGTGATGTTAGAGGTAGTTGTGGAGTAGACCTCGTGTGTCTGCCTTTCGAAGCCACAACTGAAACAATGGAGTTTCCAGGTGCATGTTGCAATCTTCAAGGTACTGATTTTTTATGCACCTTCAAAATCATATTTTCTTTGTCATTCTTACCTAGGGAAAATTCTTCAATTCATCCTCGACAGCAGTGCCATGAATGTTAGCACTGAGAGTCACCCTCATATTGCGGGAGGATAAGCCCAGTACCCATAAAAGTGTTTGGTGGATGTTTGATTTATATGAGTGGAGGTAAAAATGGAGAAAACTCAATACAAGAATAATTTCAACATAGAACTGGACAAGAAATGCAGAAGGAAGTGAGGGCCACGTTAACTTCAATCAATGAATTGAGTTTAAGTGTGACCAGAGGGAAGACTTAGTGAGAGGGGTGAACAAGAATGCTATGGACTTCGGGATTTCAAGAATCTTGGTGAAGAAAAACTCAGGCTCAAGAGCACTCTTGAACTCAAGCTTCAGACACTGAAATATGTCATAGGAACACAGTCACAACAGTATAATGATCAAACCTACATCCCAATGAAACTACAACAACTCGACTAGATCTTTCAGGCCCGAGTCATTCAGTGTGAGGAGAAATAAGATAACAAGGGAGCTAACTAAAACTGGTCACGATACCACTGTAATCAAACCTACATTACAATAACATCACAACCCTCGAATAGATCCTCCATTCTCGAGTGTTTTAGCACAGATTTTTACAAAGAGATGAAAAGACGTCGACTTCTATTAATCTGAAAGACTCAAATTTGATACATAACCAAAGAACATCACTAGTATCCAAACAATAACAAATAGGGACCTCTTCTCAACTAGTTGACCCCTTACAAAATACAAAACCACCTATTTATACTCATAATTGTCTACAACCACCAGGGGCACAATCGGGCCACTGCATTCAAGGAATTTCTTTTGCCTCTTCTTCTATCAGACCTATGAATGTGTACTTATTTCAGAAATGAGCTTGGGTCAACATAGGCTTGCAGGAAAATATGTCTGTAGGGGAACTTTGGGACGACAATCTACCTCCACAGCTAGTCCTTCCATGCTTTCCATTTATGGGGTGAGACGAGGTTCCAACCACCACCCCTCCTTCATTAACTAATTCTTTCATTGGGAACAAGATGAGGCTTAATGCCCCAAGAAATGTTACACGCCGCAGGTGGCTCTTCGAGTTCACCTGACACCTTGAAACCATTATGGTCTCACTCTGTAACGAACACAGGCACCCTCGGCCTTTGGTACAGGTCTCCTGAAATCATAACCCTTTCCTTCACGCTCTTAAAGATTATGGTTCCATCTTCTTCTGCATGCGAACCCAGGCCATGACCTGGCGCTTATCTCTAAAGAATATTCGAGATTTCTCTTTTCATGGATTTTCACCTTACTCGACTACAAATTTCCCGATGCCTGATTTACGAAAATAACTTACTCAGATCAATGATCATAGTGATTTTTCCTTTAACGACCATAATTTCTTCCTCAAAGTTCTATCTTGGCTATCTCTATGCATTGGGTGCTAACCTTTCCTCTTGGACCCACTTTGCACATGACCATGGGCTATGACTAGGCGCCTATCCTCAAAGGTGCTTCAGGATTTTTCCTTTTAGGGATTTTCCGCCTCGCTCGCCGTAAAGCATTCAATTCATGAAACTGTGAATCTGATGATATTTCACCATGTGTCCTTATTGATCACATGACTCATGCTCACTTCGGGACCTGGGAGAGTTTAGGACTTCGGGCTTCAAAGAAAGACAAAGGGAGAAGCACCCATAATCCTGAATCCCAAAATTCAAAATAGATCGTGCTCGTCCGCTGAGTAAGGACACACGGTAGTTGATCTTCAAATTTGGACTTCTTTCTGACGTCAAAATTTTTGCAACTTTATAATCTCGATCGCCTGAGGGCCACTAATCTGAACTTTGAAAGGAATCTTCATCGTTGAAAACTGAACTTGCCTGGTTACTGGTTATTTCGGCCCAAAATATAATTCCTTTGAATGATGCACTTTGTGCTCATGGTTGCGGCCTCTGTAAATAACTACTTGGATGACTGGTTGATTTCTTGGGAAAACAAGAGGATTAGTGACAGAGGTAAAGGAGATGGGTGTTCAATCTTAGGAAAAATGGAGAGCTTCGGGACGAGAATTTTTCTGGTAGGTCAACAAGGGAAAATTGTTAAGCCCTAATATTGGCTCATTACCCATTAGTTGGGGAATATTACATTAGTAGTTTTATTTGATTTATTTCGTCTTTATTCCATTAGTTGTAATAATACCTCCTAATCTCCTATATATACCAAGGAGACATTTTCATTTGGAATCATCTTGGAATTGTACATTTATGTGGGCATAAGGAGGTTGCCCCCTTGAAGAGTCTTATTATCTGAATTTCTCTCTTTTTCAAGGTGTTGAGTACTTATTCTAAGGTTTTTCTATCCTATATTGATATTTTGTTCTTAACATATGGTATCATATCTCAAGGTCTTGGGGTTTCGCTGCTACACCTAAGACACCTTGGAATTTTTGCTATAATTTTTTTTCTACAATGTTTCAGAAGGAACAACTTGGAGGATATTTAGTAGACGGATCAAGTTATGTTGGGTTAAAATTTCAACTCCTAAGGCCATACAATTTCGT
Organism: Picea glauca; assembly: GCA_000966675.3. Lineage (NCBI taxonomy): Eukaryota > Viridiplantae > Streptophyta > Pinopsida > Pinales > Pinaceae > Picea > Picea glauca. The sequence continues at coordinate 28,526 of JZKD02S1977842.1, read as the reverse complement.
AGATATAGCCTATGCAAGATAGGGTTATGGAATCATCCTGAACTGAGTCATTACGGAATTTTAGCTATAAATTTTTTTATGTAATGTTTCAGACCCTGAAATATGGAGGATATTCACAGAAAATAGTAAGGTATCTGTGGTAAAAAATTTATCTTTTGGGTCATCTTACATTTGTAGATACACCATGTGGAAGATAGGTTATCTGACTAGTCCTATTGACTAGTCTCAAGAAGGTGTTCCAGGTAAAACAATCATACCTTATTCCAATAGTATCCAAACTGAGTAAGGTTGGTTGCATTGGATAGTGGACATTCTATAGTATTTCTGGTATGAGTTTCAGAATTTTATATCAATTATTTTGTGCGGGGCACGCTATACAAGTGACATATCCCAGAAAGGCCAAAAATCACCAAGATGTGGGGAAGTTACCGTAAATTCCACTTGGCACATCCAATTTTGATNTAGGGGATTGGGTGTTTTTAAGACTACAACCATACAAACAGATGTCCCTCAAGCATGCCAAAAAGGATAATAAATTATCACCAAAGTACTATGGCCCTTATAAGGTGTTGCAAAATATTGGTACTATGGCATACAAATTGCAGTTGGTTGCATTTTCACGAGTATACCCAGTTTTCCATGTTTCATGATTAAAGAAGGTTATAGGCAACAAGATCCCAGTTCAAACTATATTTCTAGAACTTGACGAGGAAGGAAAAACCATATTGGATACAGAAGCCATCACTGACACAAGATTTCGCCAGCTGAGAAATAGATCCATTTTAGAGTATCTCATTAAATGGAGAAAACTACCGGCTGAAGATTCCACTTGGGAAAATGAATCTTTTATACATAAGCATCCAGAGTTACTCAAGCGTTACGAACAACACTTGACTCAAGGGGAGGGGCATGTTAAGCCCTAATATTGGCTCACTACCCCTTAATTGGGGCATATTACATTAGTAATGTTATTTTATTTATGTCGGCTTTATTCCATTAGTTGTAATTATGCCTCCTAGTCTCCTATTTATACCAAGGAGACATTTTCGTTTGGAATCATCTTGGAATTATACATTTATGTGGGCATAAGGAGGTTACCCCCTCGAAGAGGCTTATTATCTGAATTTATCTCTTTTTCAAGGAGTTGAGTACTTATTCTAAGGTTTTTCTATGCTATATTGATATTTGTTTCTTAACAAAAACAGATCACTTAAACAAAAGGGGCAAACAAAATGACTTTTCCAGCTGAAGGGAAACTTAAAGACATGGCCTGCGAAAGGGAGAGAGAGAGATAGGGAAAGGATATACTCAGGTATTGTCGACACACACTTTTGGCCCTTGAAAACCTTATGTGATAACAGGCTCAATGTCCAATAAGTTGCACTCAACCATCGTTTGAGTGAAAAAACTAGTCAATGGATCTACCCTCGTGTGTGTTCCCCAAACTTCAGAAAAACCCAGGGAAAATTTTAAGTCACCTCCAAGTATAACTTGTTGATATTTCATGAATTATTTTGAGAAGATCTTGTCCCAGTATGGGCCTCTGTTTTGACAGGGGTTGTAGATATTGACAATGTTAAGAGGATATTCCATTTCTTACGAGAGGACTATAATATCAATTCTTGATTCAAATCTCCAAGAATTGATGAATTTTATAGATCAGTTATTCCACCCAATAGCTCGTCCTCCAGATCTTCAATTTGAACCCAAAGTTTATAATCTCCATCCTATGAGTAAGGAAAGTAGTCTGGATTTTACTTCTTCTCCTTCCCCCATCGTTTCTTGTAGGAGAAGTATANACAACCATACAAACAGATGTCCCTCAAGCATGCCAAAAAGGATAATAAATTATCACCAAAGTACTATGGCCCTTATAAGGTGTTGCAAAAGATTGGTACTATGGCATACAAATTGTTGTTGCTTGCATTTTCACGAGTATACCCAGTTTTCCATGTTTCATGCTTAAAGAAGGTTATAGGCAACAAGCTCCCAGTTCAAACTATATTTCCAGAACTTGACGAGGAAGGAAAAACCATATTGGATCCTGAAGCCATCACTGACACAAGATTTCGCCAGCTGAGCAATAGATCCATTTTAGAGTATCTCATTAAATGGAGAAAACTACCGGCTGAAGATTCCACTTGGGAAAATGAGTCTTTTATACAGAAGCATCCAGAGTTACTCAAGCGTTACGGACAACACTTGACTCAAGGGGAGGGGCATGTTAAGCCCTAATATTGGCGCACTACCCCTTAATTGGGGCATATTACATTAGTAATGTTATTTTATTTATGTCGGCTTTATTCCATTAGTTGTAATTATGCCTCCTAGTCTCCTATTTATACCAAGGAGACATTTTCGTTTGGAATCATCTTGGAATTATACATTTATGTGGGCATAAGGAGGTTACCCCCTCGAAGAGGCTTATTATCTGAATTTATCTCTTTTTCAAGGAGTTGAGTACTTATTCTAAGGTTTTTCTATGCTATATTGATATTTGTTTCTTAACAAAAACAGATCACTTAAACAAAAGGGGCAAACAAAATGACTTTTCCAGCTGAAGGGAAACTTAAAGACATGGCCTGCGAAAGGGAGAGAGAGAGATAGGGAAAGGATATACTCAGGTATTGTCGACACACACTTTTGGCCCTTGAAAACCTTATGTGATAACAGGCTCAATGTCCAATAAGTTGCACTCAACCATCGTTTGAGTGAAAAAACTAGTCAATGGATCTACCCTCGTGTGTGTTCCCCAAACTTCAGAAAAACCCAGGGAAAATTTTAAGTCACCTCCAAGTATAACTTGTTGATATTTCATGAATTATTTTGAGAAGATCTTGTCCCAGTATGGGCCTCTGTTTTGACAGGGGTTGTAGATATTGACAATGTTAAGAGGATATTCCATTTCTTACGAGAGGACTATAATATCAATTCTTGATTCAAATCTCCAAGAATTGATGAATTTTATAGATCAGTTATTCCACCCAATAGCTCGTCCTCCAGATCTTCAATTTGAACCCAAAGTTTATAATCTCCATCCTATGAGTAAGGAAAGTAGTCTGGATTTTACTTCTTCTCCTTCCCCCATCGTTTCTTGTAGGAGAAGTATATCAAGGTGTTCTGAGTCAATCACCCTATTTAGGGTTGGTCTTTTGAGGGGGCCAACCAATCCTCTATAGTTAAAAGAGAAACATTTAATCATGGTCCCTTTCCCAGGGCTTTCCTTTATCTAAGCGCCTTTTCAATAGAGAGTTTTTTCCCAACCAGGATGTCACTCTTGGCTTTCTTTTGTGCCTTCGAAAAATATGATTTTCTCCCCCGCTCGATTTTTTCCATGTTTGACTAATCCATGGCTAAAGCCCCCAAAGGTCCTTTACTCACTGACCTTAATAAATATCACTGTGTAGGGGTGGATGAGGTTGAATAAGAGGATTCCTCTTCTACAAAGTTGGAATGCAATTTTTTTGAAGGGGTGGGTGTAGAAGATTCCAGAGGGGACAAAGATCATAAGGTGAGTAGGGGAGGAATGAGAGGGGGGAGGAGAAAGGGGGAGTGGGTAGGGAGAGGTGGGAAAGGAAGATTCCTCAACCACTCATTTCCATTTAAAGTTAAATTATTTATTAAAACAATAATGAGGGGCGCATAGTTTGAGGAAGTACCTGAGGACGCCAGAGATGTCAATCCCGATCTAGTATTGGGAGGGCTCTGAGATTCTAGTCTTGAATTAGAAGCAATTCATGAGCAGTAATCGTGGAATTCTAGTATCGGAGCCTCTAGAAAAGTGTCAGTTTGGAATCCTTGTTCCTTCTGAGATTGAAGACCATTGCTTGTGGGCACAACAGGAGTTAATTTTTGAAGTCACCCTTTACCCAAGTTGTAAACTGCTCCTCTGGTTCTAACTGGTAGCCTACAATTCTTGATCAGATGTCCATATTGGTGGCATCTCCTACACCTAAAAGGGATATTTTTCATAATCCAGTCTCTGATTATAGGTGTAGCTTCCCCAACTAATATCAACCTCTTCACAAAGACTTTCCCTGATGTTTAAATCGACCAAAATTCTTGCCACCTTACTTTGTTTTGTTTCTTCGTAGGTCCTGCCGGCATCCAGGAAGTCACCTATGTATTTTTCGATTGATTTGAAGTGCTCGAAGGTCTAGAGATGAAAGGGGAGCACAGGGAGTCTTAGAAAAACCATAATTTTATCCAATCATTCGTTACTTGCATCAAAAAGTGGACTACAGGGTTTGAGAAGAAGGGGGGATTTGTTTATGATCCATGGTTTTCCTAGAACCCACTTGGATTGCTAAGAATTTTGGAAGGTGAAATCATACCAATTCCTGTTCATCTAAAAAATCTCTAGGATATAACCTAGATGTTCCTTCCATACATTATCCATCCAATCAATGAAAGTTTTGATTGAAAAGGTTTTTCCATTGGCTTGACCTACTAGCATTTGTCTTGCCATGTGGATTACCTAGCTATTTTATACTTCTTCACCGAGGGCTATGTTTCCAATCTTCCCTTTTGTTTTTAGGCTTTTCCTTTTTGACATAGGCCCTTCTCCTACCTTTTCTCGAGAGCCATCATGGTCTGAACTATTGCTGAAGAAAATAGAAGGTGGAGTCTCCTCAGAGCGTTCCTTAGAAAGCAAAGACCAGGAGAAGACCAGTAACAACCTCTATGTTCCTTAGCCTCTAACAAAGTCGAGATAAAACCCTTGTCATTAGGAAAATAGGGATATCCTTTTGAGCCTTGTTCTATAAAAACATCTGGAAGACCCGAAAACCTTCTGTAAAAACCTGGGAAGCTAAGACCTGCAAGAGGAGAAGAGGGCAAGGATATTAAAATACCTCCTTCATCTCGATTAAACCATTCCAAATACAAGGCCTATTGTGGACTGAGAGAGGGTAAAGAGCATCCTGTAGGGTTGCATAGACCAATTATCCAGGGTTCAAAGAAGTCTCCAAAAAGGACATTATCGAGCAGAGGATTCTGGAGAGAACTCCTTGGCTCGATCGTTGGAGGATGTTGAGGTAGAAGAGGTGTAACATTCCCTGGAAACAACACCACTGCTAAGAAAATCTACCCAAACACCTTTTCTTCCACAGACTAGCTCTGATACCAATATGTAGCATCCCCGACCACCAACAGGTCAGGCAACACCATTGCGGAACATACATACATACATACATACATACATACATACATACATACA
>JZKD02S1977831.1:21420-36869 GCA_000966675.3 Picea glauca | reverse complement strand
AGCAATTTAAACTGTGTTAAGTTCTTCCTAACTAAGTCAAAATTAATTTTATTTAATGCTCTGATGCAGTTACATTTTTTCCTTTCTTTTTACACTCCGCAAATTACAATTTATAACTCAGATTCATCGCCTCATTTAGCCTTTATCCTCTGTGTTGCACCCTTTTCATCACCTTGATGAGAAAATAAGAGGTGCTTGCATGCCTAGTTGGGTCTTGCTGAGCAGGATAGCTGTAGAGGAAAGAGTTAGAGAAAGAAAAACAAAACTATAAGTAAGAATTAAACTAATACAAACTAAAATCATAAACATAGGGACATAGAGATAACAAACACAAAAAGACTCATGTCACCAATGTTTTTAGGCTGATCTATTGATGAAATCAAAGCACCAATAAGGAAGGGGACTATGAGTCCCTTCTTCCTCCAAGGGAAGGCTCATGGACCCTCACAAGCTTTCTCTCCTTCCATCAAGAAAAATAAAAATGGTGATGAAAGAACTCCTTGCAAATCCACTCAATGGAGAGGTGGATTGCTCAATGAAATGGTGCCAATATGCTCTTGTCAAGGATAGAGTCCTTAAAACAATATAGGCAGCATAACATTACTTATAATTCCTTGAGAAAATGAGGTGCATTCATGGCTTTTTATAGCATTGCATTGGGTTATTGTGTAACTGCTTTGTAGTGTGAAAAGAGGCCATTTAGGGCATTATTAGGTCTTTGACCAGCCCACCATTCAGATCCAGCCCATATTTGGAGTTCAAATTAGGTTGGGAGCTGAACCATAAGTGGTTGGGAGGCCGACCATATTCATAAATGCGTCGTTTAGAAGGTGCATGGCTTTTTGCGCTAACAGGCACGCATCGTGTGCATATGCGCGTTTTCGATGTTCCTATTACGCGCATGTGCGCGCGCACCCAACTTCTATAAAGCGCTCTTCAATTTTTCACTACTTTGTATAGTTTTTGACATTTTTGAATGCTGTGATATTAATTCAGGGCCATGAATGACTTCATTGTTGTTTTGGCATTGTTCAGTTCTTGTAACCATGTGCAGACGAAATTTCAATGATAACAGATGCCCCCTGATGGATGAGGTTAGGAGTATACGTATAGCCGAAATCCATCAATGTTTCTTCTACTGAGAATGTTGTTGTAAGATAGAGCAATAGTGGGATCGTTCAGAGCGATCCGTTGGAGAAAAATGAAAACGGTAGAACCTGACCTTCTATGAGGTGCGCAAAATAGAAAACTGTGTACAAACGAGGCAGGCATGCCCCATGCTCGTGTTATGTAACTATGAGAAAAGATGACTGAAGTGTTGGTGTAGACAACTGCAGCGCCCTCGGGGGCGGTGATGATAAAGGTAGAAGACAATTCTTCAAAGGAACATACTATGAATAATAGGCAATGATCGCTATAATAAGGATCGGCGATGATGCGGGCATTGATGGCCCTACCAAGTTCAGAGGTCTTCGGAAAATGAGAGAAATAACTGCAATAGTCGCAAAGTAATACCCACCATAACTTGAGAAATTGTTGGCGTCGAATGTTATGGGGGCCAAAGACAGCAGGGAGAAATGATGTTTCACCCTGTGCCATCCGAGATCTCTCATTGAGTGGAGAATGAGAATCAAGATACTGTCGCCCTTTCGGAAAATTGTGTTGATGTCGACAAAAGGGGAATGTGACTCCCAGAAGTAAAGGGCTTCGTGGGATATACCGAGGTGAGGGAGTGGCAGAGGTACATGGATGAAGTCAAGAAGTGGGAAGACTCAAGACTTCCCTTGGTTGGAATATGGATGAGATAAAGAGTGGCCACAACCATGTAACTAGGTCGAGTGTCAGGGGGACAACAAGACCGGTGATAAGTTGTGCTAGAGGTGGGACAAGGTGAACAAATTCAAAGGGTAGAGGTAAGTGACCTGTGGGGTACTCTGAAGATATGGATGATGTCGGAAAGGGTAGATGAGAAGCAATGCTCCAACCAAGGGTGACATGGGTTGCATGTGGCCAAAAAGGAAGGAAGCAAGTCGCCAAAGGTGACGACAAAAAGAGAATGTAATGACTGGAAATAAAGGCATTTGTACAATAAATAACGAATAATTGGGGAGAAATGTACAAATACAAAAATGGGTGCCCCAGTGTGATATGGGTGGCCCACGTAGGGAATAATGTGCCTGGAAGACTGATGAAGGGTGGGGGCCCCATTGGTGAGTTTCTGTATGAGGTAGGTGAAATGAAGGTAGGTTTGCAGATGGGCAAACTGATTGTGGATGAAATGGAGGGTTCGTGATACTGCAGAGGTGCAAGTAAAAAAAAGAACTGTAAAGAGATAACTTGGGAGTCCGTGTGGGAAAGCTATCAAAATGAGGAGAAGGAGTATGTGGCTGATTCATGACATGATGGAAGACTATCGGGACTCCCATCCCTAAAGGGGGATAAAAAATAGCATGAGTGTCAAAAAGTGGCAAAAGGTGCTATGAATGGGACAACTCATGTGGGTAAGAATGCTACCAGGTAACAGCACCGAAGATGCAAATGGAGGTGTGGGTACTGCAGAGCCAGGAATGGGGACCCTAGAGGCCAATATCAGAGGGTGTGACTAGAAATGTAAATGTGATACAGTGGGAAAGACTACATGCTAGTGCTGAGTATATACCTAAAGGGGTTGTGTCGATGGACGATGATCAATTATCTGCACACATGAAAACCAAATACCCAAAGTGAACAATATTTGAAGAGAATCAAAGATATGAGCATGTATTTGATAAATGTGACTATGCACGTGCGTACCTGACCATGATATGAGAAAACGGCACCCCGGGGGCTCAGGATGAAAAGCAACCCAGGGACTGTTGTGATGTAGGTGACGGGATGCTGATCCTGCGGCTGAAGATGGTTTGAAAAATGGAAACCTTGGGCTCCAGGAATGGTGAGTGGAAGTTTGGCAAAAGGCCTATATATAGATGTAGGGCCCACATTGCCACCTCATTTGTACTTGCTGCAATAGWGACTGGATGAGCARTTTTTAGAGGATATTTGGAKAYTCGRGGAGGAMGAGGCAYCCRATCGATGATTTRYGAGTATCAGGTTAGTGGTMTGATCATCCTGCATAGAAATAGGTTTTCAATTTTTGGGCAGGGGCTRTAYGGTGGGTCGTACAGGGGTATTTAGGGGGTATGRGCCCCACATGCGCGGTCGATCCGGTGATAGGCGCGCAKAAGTGCATGMMTGTTCACCAAATACACACACATGAGAGCATGATAGAGGGAATTTAAGGTGYAGTCGAAGGGYGCACCTGTGAGTTGGACAGRCACRCAGTTGTGGGTGTGACAGGTGCGCACTTGTGCGCRTMTGTATGGTGAACATGYGCACATGAGTGCATGCCTGTGAAGMAAATAGGTGYGCACTGATGCGCRTCTGTGTAATGAATAGGYGCGCATGAGTGCGYGYCTRTGTAATGAAMAGGCGYGCATGTGTGCRYGCCTRTGGGTAACAAAAACCGYGCCTAGGAGGCAAGGTTGAAGTGTAAAAATCAAGWATTKTTGATACTGTTGATGGTTGTGTGAGCTGATATARGGMTCTGTGTTGTCTGTAGGTGGAYAGTGGTGACGATGCCAGTGTGGTGGYGAGAGCRAGACTGRGCCYARTTGMGAGATGYCRTGGCSATTGAGGGGTCCGGTGTGCGTGCRACTTTAGCAACCTATGGGTTGCTAAAKTTYYTTGAGTGCCCGTTGATACGGGCACATGAGTACTTGCTACAGTTCCTGGTCCGGATGTGGAGTCCGGAGCTGCACTGCTTCCTCGTGCGAGGAGAGAAKATCCCCTTCACTRYGATGGAGGATGTATATTTCCTAACTAGGCTCCCCTTTCRRGGAACGCCCCTACCGACGRAGCTGGTGCTGCCTAGGGGTACTTTGCTTGCCGATGTTGGCCGGAGATATTGTTCAGGGCAKAAATTTATGTCCGGGACGGTGGTGATCATTTCGGTGATAGATTCCCTAGCGCATCACTATATAGCARCGATGATTGTACAAGTGTATGGGTCACTAGYGACCYAGCGAATCAGTGGTGGCCARCTTCTGGTGCTGGAGAGAGTGTTGGTCRGTGAGCATTTCKCTTGGGGGATGACGCTRCATGYGAGGATGGTGGCGYAGTTGGACCACTGTCGGTCGACTGATGCARGAGAGTTCACATTTGRGTCTATCCTAGTGGCCTGGTTTTTAGAGAGGGTTCCGATGTTGCRCCCGAGGATTCTRCTAGAGATGTCGGGGGTGTGAGAGCTGCATTTGAGGTGGTGGTCGACTATTTTGGTTCGTCAYGGTGGTGGCGAAGGTGGCCACTTATTTTCAGCAGAGGYRACACAASTGTGGTGGCARATGCCGCAGGTGATACTGCGGTACCCCTATGYTGGGGTGGATTTTCGGGGTGACYCGGACATGGTTCTACCTACAGGGGAGGTGTTTGACCATCAAGGTATGTTTARTGCATGTTTTTTGGTTTATGTTGTTTTTTGAGATATCATTCCATATGTATATGAGATARATGYTGATATTATCTTTTGTTGTTGTTTTTTGGATGTGCAGATGTGGCACCRCGYGGGCGTGAGGTGGAGATGCAGAGAGCGCTGGCTCRTCGAGAGCYGAAGAGACTACTTCATGGAGAGAGACGTCGGTGGGAGGATGYCGCGGGGTGACCAGATGAGCCTGAGAGGGCGGCGAGGAAGCRYCGGTTMGATGACCCTGGTGYGGGGCCATCAAAYGCCCCTCYGGMAGCGGTCGGAGTGGGTTATGATGATATACGYCGTCGTYTGGAGACAGTTTTACAGGACGTGCYGGAGGGCATGTGGACRTGCATCCAGAATGAGAGTTTCCTGGAGWAGTGTGTGGGGGTGCCACCACCATGGCGGGCCATAGTGCGGCGAGCAGCARTGCTGCCTRCTATGACGAGTGGACGCCTRCCGYYRGGGTAGGAGGGTCCTGCGGGTGGACCACCACCACCAGGGGTAGGTGGGGGTGGGCTTCCACCGCCTGAGGGAGGCGTAGGTGGTGGGGCAATAGAGGCACCATGAGTGGTGCATGATGTGTATGTTTTTTGTTGTATATAGGCTGGTGAGCCGATTTTTGTACCGAGGTGCTGCATTGGCCTGCAGATACATGTATTTTTGTATGTAAACATTCAGATGGCCCGATGGGACTTTATATATATACATGAGTATACCTTTTTGAGATCCTAATGTTGTCTACATGTTGTTGCTGATGTTTTTGTTGAGTGCATCCATTCTATATATATGTTGTGACAGGTTTTTGTGATATGTTTATGTATGTGTAGCTTGATGTGATATATCCCAATCTAACACTATGTTATCCATGTGATCTGTTATTTGATTCAATTGTCTTGGAATATGTGTAAATGTAATGGAATCAAAATTTCGATATAAAAGCCTAACCTGCAGGTATTTGCGAAAGAGGCACGGATCGCGTACACGGTACACATTGTTGAGTTGGAGAACGACTAGTTGAGAGTCGAGGAAGACACTAAGGTGATGAATATGATGATGTTGGGCGTCGGCCAAGAGGTGAATGATAGCAGTGTATTCATCTTGGTTGTTGGTTGATGGCCCCAAACATATGCCACTTGAATGTAACATTTCATGTGAGGGGGTGTAGAGAGCCCAAGCGGTCAAAGCGAGCTTTTGTGTCCAACGAATGGCTTCATCGGCATAACCAATGTGGTAGGCTAGTGGAGGAAGCATCTGTCAATAGCACAAAGGATAGTTTTAGATGAGAGGGGATGAAAAAAAAAGATTAAAAACGCTAGAAAAAGAAATAACCTAAAGTAGAATGACTACTTTTTAAGCGTAAAATTTCTTGAGATACAACCCATTGACGGGTTCCTTGAGAGAGAGGCCTTCGGGGGAGGCTAAGATGTATGCACCTTTGGTGAGGCAATGTTGGATGATGTAAGGTCCATGCCAAAGTGATTTGAATTTTCCATGGCCAAAGGTATCATGAGCGATATCATAAGCCAGGACGAGGTCACCTTCGCGAAATGATCGAGGGTTGACATGGCGATCAAAGGTAGCCTTGGATTATTTTTTAGTTGCCTCATTGTTCTATAAGGAAGACCGATGATCTTCATCCAGAGACTCCAATTTCAGCAAGCGATACTCCATTGGAGCAGTGTTAGGTAATATCTCAATTGCGGTGCGTAAGTTGGGAATTTCGCACTCGATGGGAAGAGTTTCCTCGACTCCATGGACTAAATGGAATGGTGTGAAACCAGTAGCGGTTTTCACCACCGTTCGATAAGCCCATAGCGTGGAAAATAACATATGATGCCAATTGGTTTTATGTTTATTAATCATGCACTGTAACATGGTCTTAAGGACTTTGTTAACTGCCTCGACCTGTCTATTTGATTGAGGGTAATATGGTGAGGCAAACTTGTGAGAGAAGCCTAACCGAGATGAGAGTTCGACGAAGATCTCATTCTCAAAGTGTTTCCCATGATCGAAAATGAGTTGGAGTGGTACTCCAAAACGGGATATGACGTGATTAAAGAAAAAACGCGCTGCAGTGTCAGCGGTGTTGTTGAAAGTGGGCATAGCTTCGGCCCATTTGGTGAAGTAATCAACGGCGACAACAATGTATCTGTGACCATTACTGGAGGTGGGATTACAAGTCATAAAGTCGATGCCCCATTTCCAAAAAGGGATGGTAGTAATGACAGGGTGAAGAAGGGAGGGGGGAGCTTGGGCTTTGTTGGCATAGAGCTGACATTGCTCACATCGTTTTAGGGCATGAATGCAATCATGAAACAAGGTAGGCCAAAAGTAACCAGATCGAATAATCTTTTGAGAAGTGGATATACCTGAAATATGGCCCCCACATGCATCACTGTGGAAGTCTTTTAAGACTCTGTCAGCCTCGTCAATAGTCAGGCATCGATGAAGAATGGTGTCGATGCCCCGCTGGTATAGTATATCTCTGATGAGGAGATAGCGGGGGCCCTGATGTCGAATACGTCGACGATAATCTCGTGAAAGGTGGTTACCAAAATTTTGAGTTTGTAGGTATACAAGAAGGTCTCCATACCAAGGATCATCTGAAATAATGTAAAAGAGATGTTCGTCGGGAAAGTTGGTATTGACGGGGGCACTGGTGGTGTCGGAGGGAAGGGCTGTGACAAGTTCGACGAGAACAAGGGCCTTATTACTCTTAGGTGTTGAGAACTCAAGGTCGTATTCCTGAAGGATAATGATCCATCAAGAAAATTTGTCATTGACTTGTCATCGGCTGAGCAAGTACTGCATAGGGTTGGAATCTGCGACGACCTTGGTGGTGCAAAGCAGAATGTAATGGCACAGTTTTTGGACTGCGAGGACAACTGCAAGAGAAAGTTTCTCTTCGTGTTTATACTTCAAGGGTGGTCCTGAGAGGTTCTTACTAATGTAATAAATGACGTGTTCACGATTGTCATCTCCGAGCTGGACGAGGATGTCGGCTACTGATACAGCTGATGTTGATACGTAGAGAATGTAGTCGCGATTATAGTCAGGTGCACTAATTAAAGGTGCATTTGAAAGTGCTGCTTTCAGATCGTCAAATGACTGTTGGGCATAGTCATCCCAGTGAAATGGGATGTCATGACGTAGTAAGCGAAGGAATCCATGTGTGCATATGGCATAATGTGGGACAAAGCATCTAAGAAAGTTAGCTTTTCCCTGAAGACTCTGAAGTTGTCGTAAATTCTGGGGAGGTGGAATTTCGGTGATAGCTTGGACTTTGAGGGGTTCCACGGTAATACTACTTTGGGAAATAATAAAACCGAGGAGGCGCCCAATGGTGACATAGAACACACACTTGAGAGGAGTCAAGTGGATGTTGTACTAATGACACCATTGAAAGATGATTTGTAAATCATCGAGATGCTGGGTGCATTTCTTGGATTGAGCTATGAGGTGGTGCAAGTAGGCAAGGATGATTTTATCCAGATCATGGAAGATGTATGTCATCGCTCGCTGGAAATTTGTGCCGGCATTTTTTAAGCCGAAAAGCATGACACAATATGCAAAGGTACCCCACGAGGTAGTGAATGCGGTTTTATACTGATCAGCTGGGTGGATTTGGATTTGGTTATAGCCAGAGAATCCATCGATAAAGGAGAGAGCCTCGTGGTCGGCGCAATCATCGATAATCTGATCGATGAAAGGCGTTGGAAAATTGTCTTTTGGACATGCGTTATTGAGATCGCGAAAGTATGTGCAAATGCGGATAGTGCCCTATTTTTTGTCGATGGGTACAGGGTTGGAAACCCATGAAGTGTAAGCGATGGGGTATATAAACCCCACCGCACATAATTTGTCAATTTCAGTTTTGATAACTGCGGCTTTGGATGGGTGTAGTGGTCGTTGTTTTTGGCGAACTGGTGTGATGTCAGGCCAAGTGTCGATGCGATGTTCAATAATGGAGGGATTGAGGCCAAGCATTTCTATGTATGACCAGGCAAAAATATCCCTATATTCCTGGAAGAGGGATTTATATGCATTGATTTCCTAAGGAGTGAAAGCAACTCCGATGATGATTTCTTCGACGATGCCATGTTTAATGGAAATGTCGATTTTGATGGTGGGGGAAATGTTGGCCATGTTTCCTTCTTCAAACACATCAGGGGCAGGAATGGGATTGTTAAACCAATCGATAGGCCTAGATGGGATAAAATCTTTGGTTTCGATTGTGTAAAGGGGGTTTTGGTTAGGAGGCATGGGGGATTCCTGTGGAAAGAAGAGTGCACGGTGATGTAGCGCATCCCAGGGAGAATCTGGGTGGTGTAGTTCTTCAATTATTTCCTCATCGCATTGGAAAAATCGGTAATACAAAGGGTTGTGAGGAGTGATCTTAGTGATAGTGTCATTTCCCCCTGATGAAAAAGTAGGGAGCATCAGGCTAGGATATGGGTAGGGTTCACTCGACATAAACCATATATTGAAGTACTGAGAGGTACCCGTGGTGGTTGGGTGGAGAGTGTCCATAGGGGAGTGAGTAGGAGAATTGGGGGGGTTGCGGGGTAAATCATCAGATACGTCATCTAAGAACCATGGAGGCGTTGGGAGTGCCTCGGGCTCAGGGGAAATGACATGAAGATCCTCTAGTGACGAGGTAAGTTCAATTATCGCCTCTGCGGGTCGGTGAAGCAGGGTTAATTGATGTTTCCTGTATTCAAGGATCATAGGACAATGGTATGTAAAATGAGCTAATGAATCATAGAGAGAGAAAGGGCATCTCATACGTTCATTGATGGAGGTGGTGACATAACGAATTTCAGTGATATTTGTTGAAGAGGACGTAGCAAGGTGTGGGTTTTTCTAGAAGTTCTGGCGCATAGCGGCCAATGTCTGCCGAAAGCATGGCAGTGATGGGCAATGATGGGTGTAATGGCCATACTCTGAACAGATAACACAAGCATATTTGGTCCTCAACCCTTTACTACTGGAAGGGTTGATGGGACTAGTAGTAGTGGAGGGTGTTGTGGGAGTTGGATTGAGGGGAATCAAATTCCGTAATTCAGGTAGTGATGGACAATTATTGGTTTGGTGGCCCTCTTTCTCACATAATGTGCAAGGTGGTGGGATGCATGGAGGAAGTGGAGCGGTGGGATCTTTCTTCTTTCTCCTGCCCCCAGCTGTAGCAGGGGGGGTAGTGAGTAGGGGGGTGTTTGGGGTAAGGATGGGGATTATCATGGGAAGTCCTTCCTATGGGGGAAGGGATGGTCGAGAGACCATCTCTGGTGGGTGTAAATACCAAACTGGGATTGCTAACACCATATTCAGTAGTGTGAGCATTGCGGTTACCTGAAAAGCTTCGATACCTGGTGGAGGGTAAAAGAAGGGAATTTGGGTAAGGGGTTGGGGGACTGTCTCCCAAATGGGACTAGGTCCTTGAGGGGATGTGGATTCATGGACTGTTGAGGTTGATGAGTGCGCAGGAGGCTTCGGCGGAGGTGGTTCTGCGACTAGTGCGACGTCAGGAATGACTGAAGCCTCCTGAGGAGGAAGAGCATCCTCTGTTTGAGTTCCATTAGATGATATGATGCATAGCTGATTAGAAGGATGAAGGAGTGGTGGTGCTCCATGGTACGTTCCTAATAAGGATGGATCTTTGACAATCCCAGGATCCATCTCGAAGAGTGGATAGGCCTCTTGGTTGGTGTGGATGAGAGGAAGAATGTTATAGAGGTTGGTAGAGGGGTTAGGTTCATAATGTGAGACTTGGTGAATGGTAACGATCTTCCCATTGTGAGGGAACATCATTGTCCGAAAGACAGAAGATTCCACTGCATTCATAGCGTACATGTATCTACGACCGAATAGGATATTGTAATCGAGTGGAGCGTCGATAACTTCTATGTCAATGAGAATAGTCTTGCCCCCTAGTTCAATGGGGACATTTTGGAAGAGCCCTTCAGGAGAGGATGGTCGTCCGTCATAGGATTGTAATGTGATGGCAGAGGGTATGAGTTCTGGGGAACCAAGTTTCTACCATATGGTTTTGGACATGATGCATGTAGAGGCACCTTCATCGATGATACACTGATGAACTGTGATGTTCCGTATTTTTACTGGTATTTGAAAAGTGATCAAGGCAGGAAGATGAGGTTCTCCACTATCAAGATCAAAGGTAATGAGTCGAGTATCTGTAGGGTCGACTGCCCCCAAGGTAGAAAGTAGTGATTTACGCTGCGTAGGAAAAGTTTGGAGGACCTCCAAAACTAACATGGCAACCAAGGATTGTGCTAAGTTGTCTACCAAGCTATAGTTATGAGCTGCCCTAGCCTGTGGGTTGTGGACATTCCTACGCAAGGGGATGTGAGGGATGCGAAGTGGTGGTACGGAGGAAGGGTGAGGGATCACCAATGGGGGTCCCGTTGGTGTAGGGTTTTTCTCTGGAGAGACGGGAATAGACTCAGCGGGGGTATGATACTGACGATTACGAGTTTGCAGAAGGATTTCTTCCTCATTGGTGAGGAGAATTGTACGCTCTGCTAGATTGTTGGGGTTGTGGTATTGTCCCACCTGAGGCGGGGGATACTTTGTGTTTTGTTGGGTGTTTATCACATCTTGATGTGGACTAGGATTTTGCAGCACGGTGGGAGGGGGTTGTTGCACGTATTGTTGTGGTGCCTGCTGAGGGGCAGTTTGTGCAGGAGAATGGGGAAGACTACCAGAGTCTTTCAGCCATTTGAAATCAGTGATATGGGGGAAATGGTGAGTGTAATGAGAAAACTCACCACAAAGGGAACAATGGAAGATGGTTTTAACATTATTTCTCCCTTAGCGTTTGTTATTATTGCCCCCTTGGGGTTTTTGGTTCCCTTGGTTCTGGTTGCCCCTAGGTGGTTGGTGTTGTGGGGGTTGATTCCCACCCTGACCTGGGTTGTTGTTATTCCTATTCTGTCTTTTCTTCTTGGCATTGTTCGATGGATGAGTTGGGTTGGATATATTCAACTGTTCAAAACTTTGGTATTTTTGAGCAGCAGAAGGTTGAACAAAATTGACCACCGCATGAGGATGTGGGGGAGCCATGGGTTGTGGAGGACCAGGAAATGGGAAGTATGGATTTTGTGGTGGTACCGATCCGTAAGGTACATAGGAAGGTGTAGTTCTTTCACTAGTACTATAAGCTGATGTTGAGGGAGTACCACTGTTTTTGGGGATAGGTGGATGTATGGGAGGTGTCGGTGGTGGTCCACTGATGGGTGGAGGTATAACAACAGGGTATGGCTGTTGATAAGGGGGTGGGGGGAAATAGGGAGTTCCCCCATATGCCGACGGGTATTTAGTTGTTCCATACATCGGTGGTGGTTGGGGTTGTGGACCATGGTGTGTTGTGGCACCTATTAGTCCATCTACTGAGTGAGACATCCCAGGTTTGTTTTGGCCAAATGGAACAGGTTTTGGAAGATCAGGAAGTGCTGTGTATAAGTACCCTGACTGTGCATAGATGAGGTCATACTATTGGGCCTTACTGATGGCTTCCTCTTCGGATTGAGGGAAGGTGGAAGCTACATCCTTTCCAAGGAGAGAGACAAGTGATTTAAGAAACCAATCAAGACATTCTTGCGTGGTGGTTTCCGCTTTACACAAACTACTTCGCCTACAACACTCGTGAATATGGTCAGCGATGTGTGTGGCTAAGGTTTGTTTGAAGTTAGATAGTAGTTCTAGACCATTTTCATGGAGGATGGGTAATTGGAAGAAGGTCAAGAATGCTTTGGCCAATGACTCAAAGGTCACATGGGACCCTGATTTTTCTTCGACATACCATTTGGCCGATGGGCCAGTGAGTGTGTGTTGAAATAATTGCAGTCTGATGGAATCATCCATAATGTTGTTGGAGGAGCACCATAGGTGAAAGGTCATGACATGGTTGGCAGGGTCATTCCCTACCTTTCCTTCGAACTTTGGTATGTCTGAAGGTAGTTTTGTTGGCATTGCAGGCCATGTAGGATCATTAGTGAGTTTGGTGAGATTCAGTATGTTGAGAGAGGCCAAATATGGAATCTATAGTGGGGGGGGGAGAGGATTAGCTCCGGCCATAGTGTTTTGTGAACCGGACCCTTGATGGGGGCTAGGTGGGTTGGTTCTCCCTCCTTGAGAGGAAGTGGGTCCCCTGCTTCCGTGTGAAGGAGAGTGAGTGAATGGATGACCGTGGTAAGTAGACCCAAGTAATGTAGAACCGAGCAAAGTTGATCCTAAGATAGTAGCACTCATAGGAGTGTGTGAAGGAGGTGTCAATGAGCGAGCATGACCAGATACTCCTTCTAATATAGGAGGAAGTTTGAGCAAGCGTCGTGAACGACAAGGGTTCTGTGGTTCCCCTATGATGTCAGACTAGCTGTGTGAATATGTGCAACAAGTGGTGAGAGAAATATAGAAACAAAATCCTTTGCATTGAATGTTTACAAAATATATATATCCAAATGAAACTGTAATCAAATGTGCATCATACGTAAAATGAGAAAGAAACATATATGTGGGTAAGTGGTTTTTGTCCGCGTGGGGGAAAAAGAAAGCAAATGCTCGTGTCCTAGAATACGTAACGTCCTTCCTCTCAAATAGCATTGGACCTTCCAATAGTACTCAACAGTGGGGTCTGAAGTCATCGGAAGAGAAACTAGTGAAGGATGAAACAATTGGTTATAATGAGGGGTAGAGGGGGCATATCCCGAAAGAGCTAGCGATATTTCCCAATAGCCACACAAAATCCGATCAAGGTGCAATTGCAGCCCACAATTGCCACCTGGGTAGATTTCCTAAAGTTGGTCACTAGGTACCTCGGTCAAAGTGCGACATTTAGATTTTCGGCCTAAGAAATGGGTCATGGGATGGATCTCGTCCAAGAGGTGGGTGCCTCAAGGGGGGACGCACAGAACAACCGAACCTCGGACTTCAACCCTTCATGGGTATCTCCCTACCTTATGGTGATTGGAACACTTGACTTGGAGGATTTTCAGTTCCCTATTTGACAACCACTATGTTTTGACAATGTGAGAACCAAATAACAGGGAGTTATTTGGATGCCTATCCCCGAAATCCTACCTAGACTAAAAAATTTCTTTTGGCACCTCCTATGGAGGAAAACTTAGTGAGTTTTTAGAAAGTTTTTAGATGTAGTTGTTTTTGGGAGGTTGGGGGTAAAAACCAAACTTGTTGATTTAAAATGGGAGTGGATAGTCCTGTCAAGAAAAGATGGGGTATTTTCAGAATCCCTTTCGAGGAAACTTACTTAGACCTCCACGTTTCAAGAATAATCTATGTGAGTGATAAGTGACTTTTGTGTGTGAGTGAAAGTGTGCCAATTTTTAGTGAATTAGATGTCACCTTACTGCATGTGGACTTTGCTTGGTCCTTACAAGAGTTTGATTACCTAATTAACTAAATTCCTTTGGTACAACCTTGCGTAATTCAAAATCCCTAGAAAGCTAGCATGTGGACATGTGGGTCCGTTACTATCCTTTTAACTCCCTATGGTGATGTAATCTAAGAAAAGCTTGAAACTATCCTAGATTGAACATGTGGGCATGTATGGGCCCGTTACAAACCTTTATACTTCCCTAGTGTTTTGATCTAAGAAAGCACAAATTCAAACACTATCCTATCTTTGTAGCATGTGGGCATGTATGGGCTCGTTACAATATTAAGATGTGTTAAGGGAGGTGAAATTGTTTCCCAATCTTTTTCTGATTCTCAAGGTCGCTTGAAGGCACGAGAGAAGAGCATACTAAGTGATTGTAACCCAACTTCTAGTCCCAATGTAAGTTAGATGTGATTAAAAATGGTTACCACCGTATCTTGTAAGTCAAAACAAGCCATCCATGTGGCAAAAAGCAAAGAAGGGAAATTTGATTTTATCCTCCTAAGTGCCTATGTGTGTTTGACTAACCCCTTTATATGATGACGGGAATAAGTGTGGTGCTTCTTTTAAAACATTCTTGACATCATGTTTAAGAAGGCAAATGGCCTTCCCCACATCCCAGCAACTTACAATGTGAAAATTTGCTCAGATGCGTGGCCCCTAGTGTAGACAGAGGTGCATAGAGCGTAGGCACGTGAATAGAGATGAGTCAGAAAGCGCATGCGCGCAGAGAAAAGTTGTTACTTAAGTGCATGTGTACCCGATGCGCGTCTGTGGGGTAAAATACCCGCGCACCTGTGACAAACGACCGAGAAAGAAAAATCCGGATGGATTTCTCCCAATTCTCCCTTGAATGTGATGGTTGGCAGGTCGGCCTAGGCCGGTTAATGCACCTGCAAGTTAATTAAACTAAAAGAAGAGAAAAATAAACCCAAATGAGGTAGGAATTTGATACCTTTCCCCAGCAGACTTGCCAATCTGTTGCACCCTTTTCGTCACCTTGGTGAGAAAATAAGAGGTTCTTGCATGCCCAGTTGGGTCTTGCTGAGCAGGACAGCTGTAGAGGAAAGAGTTAGAGAAAGAAAAACAAAACTATAAGAAAGAATTAAACTAATACAAACTAAAATCATAAGCATAGGGACATAGAGATAACAAACACAAAAAGACCCATGTCACCAATGTTTTTAGGCTGATCTATTGATGAAATCAAAGCACCAAGAAGAAAGGGCACTATGAGTCCCTTCTTCCTCCAAGGGAAGTCTCTTGGACCCTCACAAGCTTTCTCTCCTTACAACAAGAAAAATGAAAATGGTGATGAAAGAACTCCTTGCAAATCCACTCAATAGAGAGGTGGATTGCTCAATGAAATGGTGTCAATGTGCTCTTGTCAAGGATAGAGTCCTTAAAACAATATAGGTAGCATAACATTACTTAGAATTCCTTGAGAAAATGAGGTGCATTCATGGCTTTTTATAGCATTGCATTGGGTTATTGTGTAACTTCTTTGTAGTGTGAAAAGAGGCCATTTAGGGC
>JZKD02S1977819.1:540968-553303 GCA_000966675.3 Picea glauca | reverse complement strand
TACAAGGTCTCAGAAAAGCCTTAGACATGCACATTCAAAATCTAATTGTGTTCGACGACTCTGAGATAGTGGTCAGGCAGGTGAGAAATTCTATACATTGTCTTACCCCGCATCTTAAATGTTACCAAACTGAGGTATGGAGTTTAATAAACAAATTTTCCGCTTTCAATATAAATTCCATTCCTAGATCAAGTAATACCAAAGCAGATCTACTTGCTAATGTTGCTTCTAAACTTTTGCCTGCAGATGGTTTATCCCCAAGTGCATTCTCCGTGGAGCTATTGTTTCGACCATCTATTCCTGACAATATCACGAACTGGAGGGTATTCGATGATGATCAGCAAATCATCAACTTTCTGCATATGGAAGAAACCTTCCAAGGAGCTGTGATAGATGAACAAACGCATGACGATAATTTGCATGACTTTACGGTAATACCTAATCCGAAACCTCCTGAAGCTCAATCGGATATGGTAAACTCCTTACCCGAATTTGTTGCTAGATTAGAAAAGTTCTATGATTTTGAGGATAAATTCAAAAAAATGGTCAATTGCAAAACTAATAGTTCCTCATTAACTTACGAAAAAGTCAATCTAGGAACTAATGAAAACCCTCAGTGTATCAATCTTGGCTTGGGATGTAGTAAACAAGAAAAAATTTCTTTCATGAAATTATTTAAAGAATTCAAGGATGTGTTTGCTTGGACTTATGAAGATCTTAAAACATTCGATCCTAATATTATACAACATGTCATCCCAATGAAGCCCCAAACCTCGCCTTTCCAACAAAAACTGAGGAAAATGCATCCAAAGTTAGAACCGAACGTACAAAAAGAATTGAATAAACTCCTTAGTGCTAAAATAATTTTTCCTGTTGGACATACTCAATGGGTATCCAACCTCGTCCCAGTGCGGAAGAAAAATGGGGAAATCCGACTTTGTGTCGATTTCCGGAACCTCAACAAAGCGTCTGATAAAGACAATTATCCTGTCCCTCCCATGGAATAGATACTACAACAAGTATCTGGTTCCGAGAGACTGTCCTTACTGGATGGTTTCTCTGGGTACAACCAAGTTTTAATATCTCCACCAGACCAGTTGAAAACTACCTTCCGTACCCCGTGGGGCACTTATGCCTATTGCAAAATTCCCTTTGGATTGATTAATGTCGGTGCTACCTTTCAGAGAGCAATGAATATTGCTTTTAGAGGCTTGATCAATCACTCCGTAGTAGTTTACCTAGATGATGTAACTGTTTATTCCAAAAACAAAAACAATCATCTAGCTCACCTACGAGTTGTTCTGCTACGATGTCGTAAATACGACATCTCCTTGAACCCTAAGAAGTCCATTTTCGCAGTAGAACAGGGTAAACTACTAGGTTTCATTGTGTCTAGCGATGGAATGATTATTGACCCCGAGAGGACCCAGGTCATTGCCAAACTTCCCCCACCGATCTCCAAGAAATCCATGTAGTCCTTCCTAGGCCAGATCAATTTCGTGAGAAGATTTGTCCCCAGTTTCTCCAAAATGGTCAGACCTCTCCAGAACTTGATAAAGAAAGACACCCAATATCACTGGGGACCTACTGAAAACCAAGCTTTCAACGATATAAAGAAGGCCATAATCGATGCTCCTTCTCTCATGAGCCCAGATTTCTCTCAAGACTTCACACTTTATACTTTTGCCTCCGATCATTCCTATGCCGCAGTCCTTACTCAAAAGAACTCTGAGAACAATGAAGTGCCCATCGCCTTTATGAGCTCTGCTTTCAAAGGTGCTGAAATTAACTACCCAGCGGTTGATCGACAAGCCTACGTTGTCTTCAAGGCAGTCAAGCATTTCCGATCTTATCTTTTGAATTCGAGGACGAAGATCATTGTCCCCTACCCTGTCGTTAGGAACTTGTTAGTGCAAAAGGAGTTAGGAGAGAAANAAACTCCATTCCTAGATCAAGTAATACCGAAGCAGATCTACTTGCTAATGTTGCTTCTAAACTTCTGCCTGCAGATGGTTTATCCCCAAGTGCATTCTTCGTGGAGCTATTGTTTAGACCATCTATTCCTGACAATATCACCAGTTGGAGGGTATTTGATGATGATCAACAAATCATCAACTTTCTGCATATGGAAGAAACCTTTCAAGGAGCTGTGATAGATGAAGAAACGCATGATGACAATTTGCATGAATTTACGGTAATACCTAATCCGAACCCTCCTGAAGCTCTATCGGACATGGTAAATTCCTTACCCAAATCTATTGCTAGATTAGAAAAGTTCTATGATTTTGAGGATAAATTAAAAAAACGGTCAATTGCAAAACTAATAGTTTCTCATTAACTTACGAAAAAGTCAATTTGGGAACTAATGAAAACCCTCAGTTTATCAATCTCGGCTTGGGATGTAGTAAACAAGAAAAGCATGCTTTCATCAAATTATTCAAAGAATTTAAGGATGTATTCGCCTGGACTTATGAAGATCTTAAGACATTTGATCCTAATATTATACAACATGTCATCCCAATGAAGCCCCAAACCTTGCCTTTTCAGCAAAAACTGAGGAAAATGCATCCAAAGTTAGAACCGACCGTACAAAAAGAGTTGAATAAAATCCTTAGTGCTAAAATAATTTTTCTTGTTAGGCATACTCAATGGGTATCCAACCTCGTCCCAGTGCGGAAGAAAAATGGGGAAATTCGACTTTGTGTCGATTTCTGAAACCTCAACAAAGCGTCTGATAAAGATAACTATCCTGTCCCTCCCATGGAACAGATACTACAATAAGTATCTGGCTCCGAGAGGCTATCCTTGCTGGATGGTTTCTCTGGATACAACCAAGTTCTAATGTCTCCGTCAGACCAGTTGAAAACTACCTTCCGTACCCCGTGGGGCACTTATGCTTATCGTAAAATGCCCTTTGGATTGATTAATGCCGGTGCTACCTTTCAGAGAGCGATGGATATTGCTTTTAAAGGATTGATCAATCATTCTGTAGTAGTCTACCTAGATGATGTGACTGTTTATTCGAAAAACAAAAACGATCATCT
This sequence comes from Picea glauca, assembly GCA_000966675.3. Taxonomy (NCBI): domain Eukaryota; kingdom Viridiplantae; phylum Streptophyta; class Pinopsida; order Pinales; family Pinaceae; genus Picea; species Picea glauca. The sequence continues at coordinate 550,259 of JZKD02S1977819.1, read as the reverse complement.
AGCTCACCTTCGAGCTGTTCTGCTATGATGTCGTAAATTCGGCATCTCCCTGAATCCTAAGAAGTCCATTTTCGCAGTAGAACAGGGTAAACTGCTAGGTTTCATTGTGTCTAGTGATGGAATGATTATTGACCCCGAGAGGACCCAGGTCATTTCCAAACTTCCCCCACCAACCTCCAAGAAATCCATGCAGTCCTTCCTAGGCCAGATCAATTTCGTGAGAAGGTTTGTTCCCAGCTTCTCCCAAATGGTCAGACCTCTCCAGAACCTGATAAAGAAGGACACCCTATATCACTGGGGACCTACTGAAAACCAAGCTTTCAATGATATAAAGAAGGCCATAATCGATGCTCCATCTCTCATGAGCCCTGATTTCTCTAAAGACTTCACGCTTTATACTTTTGCCTCCGATCGTTCCTATGCAGCAGTCCTTACTCAAAAGAACTCTGAAAACAATGAAGTACCCATTGCCTTTATGAGCTCTGATTTCAAAGGTGCTAAAATTAATTACCCAGCAGTTGATCGGCAAGCCTACGTTGTCTTCAAGGCAGTCAAGCATTTCCGATCTTATCTTTTGAAGTCAAGGACGAAGATCATTGTCCCCTACCCTGCCGTTAGGAACTTACTAGTGCAAAAGGAGTTAGGATAGAAAAGAGCCAACTGGGTCACCTCCTTGCAGGAATTTGATCTAGAGATCACCCTAGCATAGATCGTGAGAGGCCAAGGGTTATGTAAATTAGTAGTTGATTCGGAAACTGAGCAAAAAGAAGATAACGATACGTCAGACCTAGAACAACACGATCAGAATCTGATTTGTTGCACGCAAAACTTCGTGAGCCCCTGGTACGACGATATTAGACATTGTCTTCAACATGNATTGAAACCAATTACTGCAATGAAACCTAGGGATGGTTTTCCACATTTGTGGATGGACACCCTAGTAAACATGTGTAATATCCCTAGGGTTTTAGGGCTTTGGAAAAACTAAATTGGAGAAACTAGATTCTCATTTCATGTTAGGTTAAAGGAGAATTATGCAGATATCAATCATAATCATGTCCAAAGATCATCTCTTACAAAAAAGTCATCAAGCATTATGCATTGTATTCACAATGAAGAAACACATGGTACTTCCAAAGTTGATAACATAATCAAACATTGAATATTAGAATCAGTTGAAATTCAAAAACTCAGTAACACCTTAAATAGAGATGACGGTTGGAAACTATCATAACACTTAGAAACTTGTCATCTGAAAAATAAAGCCTCAATTTTTTCTTCTTTCATCAATGTTGTTTATTTTATTTTTTTTATTCCTTAACTCTCTTCATTGGTTAAACCTTTGGTTATGGTTTGTCTTTGAGAACGTCATTCCCTAGGGTTTTGGGTTAGTTAATAAAATTAATTTTTTTTATTTATATCACATGGTTCACTATCTCATCTTCAACCACATCAAATGTATTATTTGTTGGTTTCTCTTTGATGATGGGCCTTGTATCAAACACTAGAAATGTTGGAATAAATAATAGGGATGTAGGTTTTCCAAAAATATTGTAATTTACCTATGAACAAAATGAAAAACATTGTTAATTCCCTCCATGGAAGGGAAATACTAGTAGAGACTCACCTGCTTGAAAAAATGTAATTGAGGACATGAAGAATGGTGGACCTAACCTTTCTTAAGTGATGTCATGAAAACAATATCATTCCTAAAATTGCATGGATAAAACACCACTTTCATAATCAAAGAAATTTGGAAATATTCAAGAACACTAGAATGAAATTAGTTAAAAATGAGATAAAGAGGATGTGGCATAGTTTGGACTATATTTCCAGACATCTACTAATGCTTTATCTAAATCTCTCTAGCATGTTGGGTATTCAAATATGAAATATATTTGAAGCTAGCCCCATTTCCAAGGAGGAAAATGATTTTAAAATATCTACAGAGAAACATATCAGTAAATATGTGGAGCTAGAGAAGAGACGAATGTAGTAGGCTAGAACATGGATTTGTGAGAAACTATAAAATGATGAAGTTGATGGGTAAGGATGTAATATAAAGGGAAGAAGTGTGGATAACTTATTGAGGAACACATTGTATGACTATGTATTTAAAGTATTGTATAAGAGACTAAATTTGTAGCACCAAAACATATTCCATATGCGAATATTATATGCTACATAGAGGACTTAATTAGAACTCCCCCCTTCAATAGTGCTTGGGAAATAAGACAAGAGTGTGTTGTTTCTTTCAGGAAGGCCAAACCTATAAGAAATAAGACTAGTCATGAAGAAATATAAGAATTAAAAAATATCAAATGCAATAGGGATATTAAAATCCTAAAAGTGGATAAGGGAAATACAACAATCATTTTAAATACAAGGGACTACTACAGAAAAATGATAGTACATCTTACAACTAGTGGTATATACAAAAGATTGAAAAGGATACTGGAAAAAGAATTTTGAAGGAAGTCGAGAATGCAATTAATGCCTCATCTCTTGATGATTACTAGATAAAGAAGTTAACACTTAGTGTAGTCACCATGCCTTACACTTATGGTCTTCTTAAGATTCATAAAGAAGGATCCCCACTTAGACCTACCATGAACATCATTATCTCACCCACCTACAATGTTGCAAAAAACATTGAAAAAAAATCTCACTCCTCTAGTTAGACATACTTCTTCATTTATCAAGGACTCAACATATTTTGATGATAACATCAAATATTTGAAGATGGAAGAGAATGATATCAAGGTGAGTTTTGATGTAGTTTCTTTGATCACAAAGGTCTTGTAGATGAATCTATTGAAGTTTCTAAAAAATGTTATCGATATTGAGATGACAAGCCTTGTACAGACATGTATAAAATCAACATACTTTAGTTTCTATGGTGATATCTATGAACAATTCGAAGGTGTGGCCATGGGATCACCTTTATCCCCTATTGTTGTCAACATATACATGGATAATTTTGAAATAATTTCTATCAATACTCTTGCCCTGAAAACAAAAGTTTGGAAGAGATATGTTGATGACACTAACACAATTTGGCCACATGGAAGAGATAAGTAGTATGAATTCTTGAACCATCCCAACAACTGATCTGAATACATCAATTTTAATATGAAAACAAAAGAAAATGGTCGACTACCTTTTTCTGGATGTCTTGGCTTCTAATAAATATGATATCTCTATGTCCCATCAATTTTATTGAAAGAAGACACATACTAATAGATATCTCAATGATAACTCTCATTATCATCCTACACAGAAGATTTACATCATCATTACTATTGCAACTCAAGTTTTTAATGTTTCCAATGAAGAACACTTGGACTAAGTAATAAAACATATCCTTGATGTGTTCAAGAAAAATGGCTACCATGAGATCCAAATAAAGAAAAACATCCACAAAGCACAACAAAGGAAGAGATGAACACATGATAATCAAACACAATGCTAGGATTTTTGGGGGAGAGCGAGAGTGATGGACACAATTATCAGACAAATCGAATTTGACAAACAATTCAGCTGAATCAACCAAATTGCCAAATTTTCAAATTTAATTCATCGATTCGACCGAATTTGGTAAATATGGCTGTCACATAATCCAGTTACCCGCAATTTGTTTGTTATTATAGCAGCAGTTTGTAACAAAAATACACCATAGTTAAGCCTATTATCTACCACAACAATAAACAAATGAACCTGTTCTTAAAGGACTCCTGGAAAAACTCCAGTCCTTTAGAATTCCCTCGCTGTCCTTCTATCAGCTCCCCTTTGTCCTTGGTCTGCACTATGTTGACAGATATAGGGTTCGACCCTTCTCCAGGAAGAAATTGCAAGGTTTGACCCTCCTCCCAAGGGTTGTTAAGGTTGGAATGACACATCAAAACCTCCTTTCAAAGCTGGAACAACCCCACCAAACCCTCAAACGGAATCTACAAGGACTATAGTAACCCTCGGCCTGTATGGTAGTGACAGTGAATCTTCCTCAACTCAGCAATAGAGTGTGTATTTCTAGCTGGTAAATTATGCTCCTTCAGTGAACCTTTTTGCAACCTCTAAACCTTTGAACAAGCGCATATAGGGATTTTACTTCCTTCCTAGTTGACCTCCACTAAAGTGAAAACAATCTAAATATGACTCATTCCATCTTCGGAGCCATTGCATTTGATAGAGTTGACTCAGCAGCATAAGACCAAAGCATCCAATCCCGAGAGGAGTAATGTATGATTGGTTTGGTTCAATCCAGAGAAATTAGGAAGAAGGCCGAGGGGACCTCGTCTATGAATTGGAAAAGATAAACTTCTCTAAAAACCAGAAGGTGTCCAAGCAAAGTGGTAACACAAAAATGCGCCAAAGAATGTTGGTAATGTGAAGCATGTGAATGCATTAATATCTATTCAATACACTATTTCCTTCATTTATTATAATTATTGGATAATGGGATATCACATTAATTTGATGCTCGGTAACCAAGACAATTTTGAATTTTTGGCAGTCGGGGTAGAGATTACATGTAGAGTATACACAATATATTATTAAAAAATTGTGACTATCTCCAAATTATATAATAAAAATTTGTTTAAGACATGCACCTCTTTTAAATTTTAGAATATTTTGAATGGCTAATACATGATGACATGGAATTTGTATTAGGGTTGGTAGGACCATTTTTCAACCAAATTTCCCCTAATGAGAGGTAGATTTAAGACTAGTGGATTAAGGCCAAGTTGACGGGCGAAATTGACCGACCGTCAACTGGAAGAACAAGTCTGGTCCGGGGTTGTCTAGAAACCCAAGCCGTTTGGTGTAACTTGTTCCAATGGGTTTAATGGCTCCACTAGCCAATATAAAATCCTAAAAGAATTAACTAATGCCCAAAAATATATTAAATATATACATACTCTGATATAACTATTGTAAATGTGTTTACGTAGAAAAGAAAAACATAAAAAACTCACTTATGAACAACATTTACAGATTTGCAAGTTTTACTAAAAACTTATGAAATTAAGGTGAAAATAATTGCTTTTGAGAAGAAGATAAAGAAAACACATTTAAATACTTTTGTTTTATTTATATAAATCTAACGAAAATTGAATTAATTAAACTATGAAACACAGATGTACAGATAGTCAAAGTCGATCTACACTTTTTGGTTCTGCTAATATATAAATGATAGAAATTGGAAACAAAGTAGCTAACCTGATACTAGTTTGTCTAATGTGCCCATTCCTCTGTATGAATCAACAACATCCAACTGCCACGCCTATGAGATAAATCTACAATAGACTTATACTAAAACTGTTTTGAATAAATTCATAGAATGTATTGGCAGCAAGGATTTTAGAAATAGAATAGAAAACACATGTTGATTATGTGATCTTATGATCGTAAATAATTACAATAAGATAAATCTACATGTAATACATTCACTTCATTGTTCAACCTAAACATCAAATAGAAATTCTGATATTCAAATTGAAAAGATGATCACAGTGTGAATATCTGGAACAATAAATTATGAATGATTATTTGTAACGTGAATATCTTGAAACATAATATATCATTGAGTCTAAGGCTACAAGACATATTAATGCATCAAGATTAAATAAAACAAGACATTAATGTAACACCATTAACAAAGGACTAAAGCCAAAATGATGTACGTTGTTCCATTAAGTCTTGGGATATCATTCGTCCATCTTTGATTCCAAGCCAAGATGCCTCTCATTTACAAAATAGAGAGTATTTAAAGAGTTTTTTGAAATCTAAACTTTCTATATCCTAAGATAGGATTAGATCTCATAAGACCAAAACATTGCAAATATGGAGGGCCTACATCCACTCATGATCAAACTATATCTTCAAAAATTTATGAAATTTTTTTCCTATTTACAAACTAAACAAAAGGAGATACTAATAAACTAGATCGAACATGTTCCATCCCATAAGATCAACATCAGATATACCATACCCTGAAAAATGAAATAGGAACAAGTTAGACAATTTATTAACAACTAATTACTAAATTCTATATAAAAAATGACTTGGCCATAGAATCTCTCGATTTTGTAGCCAGTCTTATATTGGTAAAATAAATCTATGTTTAATCGATTTGATTTTTAAAAAATAACATGATTGTAATAAGAGGGAAAACAAATTGTTTTACCATTTAAACCAATAACTAACATGGATCAATATAACTTAGAATTGATTACGACCTTTACACTGTTTGCACTCTTTATCACAATGTTTCCTATCTTCTTAAGATGCTTGGCTTGTCTCTGTTCATTTTCTTTGAGTTCACGATTTTCTTTTATGAGTAATTCATTATGGTTGGTGAGTGATTTAATTCTTTCTTGTAGAATGGGGATGCCATTATAGTACCTTTCAATCCAATGCAAGAAGACCTCACAATGCACAGAAGGAGTGATCTGTCGATGGAGAATATATTTGGGTGTAAGAACATCAACTCTACCTATTTTTGGCCCTTGACCAAGATTAATACCAATAAACCCCTTGCTATCCTCGAGACACGGTGGGAGATTGTTAACATAGTCATATGGATGATTAGGATCTGGCTTATGACAATCTGGATCTTCTTCTGCGAGAAAATCCTCAATTTCAGGATCTGAATCCTGAATCTCGATCATATCGATCAAGCTCAAATGAGGCTTAAATCAATTACATAGGCTTCTCTAAATGAGCTAACCAACCCTTTCATTCTAGAACCCTAACATTTCTTTCTTTTGTTTTGACTGTTTGTGAGGGTTTTTTCTATCGGACTTTACAATATTGTTATGGAAAACAATTAATTCATGCTTAAGGGTTTCATTTAAATCATAACCAACATCCTGTTGCCCATATAAAAATTGATCGGGTAATGCCTCGTCACGAGAGATTTTCCTCAACAATTTTGGTTTGATACTTGAGAAATCAAAATGTTTCTCTATCATAGGCTTATCCAACATAGGGGTTTCTATAGGAATCACTATATTAAAACTATTTTGGACTAAGAACCTATCCCAGTCATCACCTAGGGCTGTCAAATGATGAACCAACAACATTTTAATTATTCCATGGTGAAAGAGGCTAGAGTCGAGGCTCTGCTTCTTGTATCTTTTTGACATCTTGTACAGACTCCTTAGTAAATAAAATGGAACATTCAGATGGAAACCTATAAAGTGCATAAGCAACCGCACATGATAAAGAAAAACTAGGCCATAACGGACTTCACATGTTATAAACTATTTAAGAACTGATAAGACACCATGCCATCTAACCTTAAGCAGAGAAACAAGAATACCTTTCTCACAGCAATCAATCTTTCTAGAGGTCATGAAAAGACTTCAGGACACTTCGTCAATTTTTGAGTTCTTAAACCACTTCTAACCAGAGGATGGGAGCCATGTGGCTTCACTAATAAACCCTTCAGTCACGTCCAACTGAATGTCTCCAACTTTCACCCTATACCCATCAAATGTTTGGGATAATTCCTTAGTTGTGCGAAGGTTATACCCGTCGAACCTCTTAATGAAAGTATCCCAGCCCTGGGCTTTCAAATCCTCGACCGTGTCATCATGAGACAGAAATGCTTGAGGGTCATTCAGCTCTATTTGGACAAAAGGAGCCATTAAGAGAATGAAAAAGCTGTAATAGGGGAGACTCAATCTAGCTACGGGTTTAGATGGCAAGAGCAGGGGAAACAAACTGGGCAAATAGAATATAAAGAAACCAAACAAAACCCTTGAGCAATCATAGTATAAACACCAAGGTTTCAAGCATGAAGTTCGAGTGCTTCTGGTAATGAAATCCTCGGGTAAAAATCATAACACAGACCCTTGACTCATAATGAAAGGCCTATCAATTCATTCTTCCAGCCAAAGATCAAGTAGAGGATATGATTCTGGTGCATTTAATTTTCATGTCTAGCCATGACTATAGTTGATTTACAAAGGATTCAAATAAATAAGTTTACAATTGAAATGAAAATCAACATAGGTATTATATCGACATTCGATAAAATCAAAAGGAAAATCGTTCAAGAATGAATTATGAAGGATACGTAAGCACAATGATCTTTTAGAAACATGCTTTGAATAGGGATATAATACGAAACCAAGTTCTTATGTTTGATTCATGCTTTTAGTCATGAATCAAACATGGAACAAAACAAGAAAATCAAATACAATTATTCACCATCTATTGTAATCCAATAATAATCCCCAAATGATAACATTCACAGGATGAGGTGAAGGCAACTAAATAAAGTGTTGTTTTGTCGTTCAAATACCAAAAACATGTAGGGCTACCAATAGTGGTGACCTACTGGGAGAAGCAGTTATCTCTGCATCACCAAAGAATTCACATTAGGATGGATCAAAATGGTTTAAGAATTTAAAGACCAGTCAATAGTGAGTCAAGTATCTCAATCAAATTCAAAAACATCACCCAGTCTAGTGTTGGATGTCTTTCTATCCAAATGCTATCTGGTGACAAATTTTAATTACGAGAGAAACGATATTTAAGCCAATAAATCCAATGTTGTTAACAGGGCCGTTTCTACCAGTAGACATCCATATCCTCGACAGGGATGTCAATTAACCCACTCTGACGCCTCTACCCTTTCCAAGCATTGTCAATTCAAAAATGAATAGCATTTCACGATTAATATCAAAAATATTTACACATGATAACTTTCTTGAATGCGACATTGCTTCGCTGCCAGCAGGCCTATTCAATACCCTGGTGAAGTTGTCTTGGCATCATGCATGCATTTACCCATTGCCTGCAGACCTGTTCAGTATCTCGGTGGGTTTACAGACACTTCCCACAACTCTCTAGAATTTATTCACAATTTTTATGATCGTCAGGAGAGAGGGGTGATGCTGAAAATTCCAGATTCCGTAACACTTGATATCTTCCAGCTTAATTTTTCTCTTGATGACCTTCATCATGATTTGAATTTAGTTTTCTGATAATAATAACTTTGCAAGGACGGGAAGGCATATGTGATTTGTTTTCTTTAAAAATAGGGACAATGTAAAGAGTTTTAATGATGATCATATTTTCTCATGATTATAAAATGAAACTAAGAAGACTAGTCTGAACAGGAAGTTTCTTTTGCTAGTCCGATTTTCAACAACTTACAGCACTGATACTTTGAGATGACCCTGACTGTTACTTTATGATGAGACATTTTGGTTTCCATTCATGAGCTAAAAGGTGACAGAGACACGAATTCATTCAGAACACAGAAAAATCAAGCAAAAT
>JZKD02S1977819.1:502607-512792 GCA_000966675.3 Picea glauca | reverse complement strand
CATTTATGTATTTGTAAATTTGTTTTTCTACTAATATAAATGTGCAACTTCAAAGAAAACTGGTGAAACATGGTTGTGCTCTAATAATGGATCCAAGAATATAGAGTATTTCCTATATATATCATATGTGGGTAATTGTTTCCTAACTCAAGGAAACAACCAACCCTAACCCTCAAGTTTACATACAAAAATTGGATGAACGACTGTCTGGTCCAGTAATATTTCTAAAAACATTGAGAGAAATGGCCTTATGAAATTGTAGCCTTCCAAAAGTATTCAACATGTTTTCCAAGAAATTCAAATATGGACACAAAAGCTTGAAGACTAAAAGTTAACAATATAGACAAATCAAGAATTAAAGGAAAAGGACATTCAACTTCAAAAAAGATGATCAAGTTCAAGAAACAATTGTTCATACTTTTTTTAGAAAAGAATCACATTGAAGTTTGTAAATTTGATTGAATTTGTAAAGGCATTGTCCATTGGGATATCATTCAAATGGCGTGGCAATCCTAAAGTTTGCAAGGAAAAACAATGATTATCTAAAAATTCTAAATAAGAAATATTTTACATTGCTTAAATTAATAATCTCATGGTGTCCACGATACTACATGTGCAAATAACATATACTATAGATTCTAAATATTTTCACATTGTATATCATGCCAAGATAAACTCAGGGGTCCATCTTTTCCAATTGCAAAATAGATTGTTGTTGCTTTCCCCCTTGACATGGTTGTTTTTATGTCTGTGGATTGATCACAAGGCCACATTCTCATTGAATCAATCACTAATGGAAGTTTTGTACATGGGCTTCTTATATCTCCCTAGCTTGGTCCATCCGATTTAAAGAGTCGAGACATTTGTTATCCATCTCTAGAGAACACCTTTTAACACCATCTTCTTCCATGTTACTACTAAAATAAGACAATGATGCCTCTGGAAGACTTATTTAGCTCAATACAAGCAACCACAATATGCATCACACCAAAATATTCCTCCCTCGTGACTTAACATTGATCTCATCTTCAACAACTTTACTACAATTTCCATCAATGGATTCTGCTTTTGGAAAATAGATAATATTTGGCATAGACTTTCTCAGGTATCAATTTCACCTATCTGAAACAAAGGTACATCATGTAATTTAGTCAATGTCAACAATTCAATAGTTGATATATTTGTAACTCTTTCCTTAGTGGAGCTATGAAATATATAATATTAAAAATCCATTTCTTTTATTCCCTTTAGCTTAAATTTGTTGTTGATGATCACCATTAAAGTATATCTTGGCTTATTCCATGAATTGTAAAAAACTCTTCCTGAAGCTATTCTTACTCAATCATTGCTCTTATCTTCATAGAATTTAAATGTAAACCATGGAATTATTCCTATGTTAATGGGTAGCCGTTGTACTTGTTTTTGGATAGTTACAATTTTCCTTGAACATGAAACCTATACTGCCATGAATTTTCTTCCTTGAATATCTGAGATTGGATGATGCACACTGGGAGACATTGTTTTCTTGTAGATAGATCAAATTTTCAATCAGTGAAGGTCTTCTTGATCTTGATATCTTGTTCTTGTATTAGAACTCTCTTCAGTTCGTTTTAACTCCCAACATTAAGGAAATTGAGATTTTGGTTGCTATCTACCAACTATAGTGATTCACACTTTGTTATGTTCACATGTTATTGAACTGGCACCATAATTGTTGATTTGTGGAATCATGGATTACATTCCATAGTTACATCATCGATTGGAATTATCACTAAAAGGATAATTTTTTTGGTCTATTGATTCATATACTACAACCAATGTCTTTAGTGTATGCGTTGGATGTCATTTCCTAAATCCCCAAGAATTGAATCAATTGGGGACTTAAAGTTGTCATTTATTGAATACCTGGTGAGTTTAACACCCTCCATTGAATAAGAAGATATGTATGTGTTGATTGGACCTAAATCCCCTAACTCAACAGCAAGAACCAAACCCGCCACCGAGTCCCAATTAGACTCTGGATCGTTTGGAGTGGAATGGTTCTCCAGATCTTGCAATTTGGACAAATTATCGATGGGCTTTGTGTTTCCTGGTGAAGGTTTTTCCTTCAGTTAGGACAACTCTTTTTCCATATTTCTCTTGGATGGGGATGGTATAAGAGATGAAAGCCAGTATAAACCAACTTGACAAATAATAGAACATAAGTTTTAACTGGTGGGAAGAGGTCAAGCTTGGGATAACCCATTGCTCAAACATGTAGACAATGGTTCTATGTCATAGAGCTTAGTACTAATACATTAATCAAATGAACATCCAACTACTATCTGAGAAAAATAATTAATAGAAGAAAACACATACATAATCAAGATAATGGTAAGCAAAATAATTCATCTACCATAACATTCATCACATAACAACACAATGATTTATCTTCATCATTAAAGTAAAGAACATCAAGACATTGCACCAGATAACTTGGCAACAAAATTAATTGTTCTTACTCATTTACTTCATCATTCATGGAACAGGAAAGGAAGTAATTCTTCTCCAACCCCAATCAGATAGATATGATGAAAATAGCTTGTCTTTGGTCCAGAAGGACTTCTCAATTCACAACAGTCTCAAACTAATTATCAACAGCAAAAAAAAATAGAGTTCTTACAACAACCATCGACCAATGACTATCCAGTCGATGTCTCTATTTATAATATAAAATTCAACCGAAATTAACGGCTAAACATGGTTCAAGCCAAACAAAATTTTCCATGTGGCGTGATCATTCAACAATTTCTTTAACATTCCACCTGAGATGTCTCTTCAAAAGGGTGACTTCTTTCATATTCAGACCATCTAATAAACAAATCTTCACAGGTTTGAGCCCATGGGAACCTCTGTTGTTCAATAGGGGCAACATATACTCCCCTGATGTCTACTACATGCGCCCGATATTTTACCAAACTAGAGTTTAGCTATTGCAGCATGGCTCGAGCTCTGATCGGGTGTCTCGTTAGTTGTTGCAGTTGCCCTGACATTGCATCGATGACTTTTGTGCACTCTTCAGCCCAAAGAGAATCTTGCATGGAGTGCATCTTGAACACATTTATCAGGTTAGTGAATTCACCAGGGGTACCAAATTCAGGGAGACCGACATCTTTCATTACCTTATTAATTTCACCCCAGTGTTTCTAGCACTTGGCCCATTTCTCTTGGATTTCTCAGTGTGGGCTCCGAGTCATCTTTGCCCAGTATTCGACAGATTTCTTCATGTGGTCATGACTACTTTTTCCAACTAGCCGAATGCCATGATTTTCCTTTTCTCGACCCTATTGAACTACCTCAATGTATTCAAGTATCTATACCACTTGTTGTGCCTTTTCATTGCATCTCTCCATCTCTTTGAATGTCGCGAGTGCCATGAGAGTATCCTCCTGGAACTCGACTATGTTCTCGGTTAACATGTGCCTTTCCTTCTTGAACTGTTTATAAACTTCGTTGAACTCATATTTCAGATACACAGTGATCTGTGTATCTCCTTTATAGTATTTGACAAGATGGTGCAGGTGTTCGAGCTCTTCCTGGGTGTCATCTAGTTCCTTTTCATCTCTCTTGGATCTATCCTGAGTGGCATCCAAGAGGGAGTTTTCTACGCCGATTAGTTCAGACGTGCGAGCATCTGTAATGTTGATTAAGTTCTCTTCCGTGGTAACCATGATGGATTGATCCAAAGTGATCCTTCACCTTTTCGCAGTCCTTTGAATGATGGCCTTCCTCTTTTGATCGTAGAAGATCACATAGATGTCTGCTACTTCGTTTATCGATTTTGGTATCTATTGATCTCCCCATGTGAGGTTGTTTCTCAGTATACCCATGGTGTATATTTTCTCAGGAGTGGGCTCTCAAATTTCTTCGCTCTACTTTGTATATCTAACCTCTATTTGTCATCTGTTGGGGATTTGAATATTGGGTGTAATGGAGGTATCGGGTACAAGGTTATCTCTTCCTTGCTTGTCGGCCTTAGCACTGCCACTTTCCTTTTATGGAGTTTCATCACTCAGCCTCACTTTTGATTCTTGTTTGTCGGACTCCCTTGTGCCGAGGCCACCTTCAGACCCTATTTCTTTTTGTAAGGCCTTCTTGTCTTGGACATTAGGCTCAGGGTAGGTGATTTTATCGGGACCCTTTTCCTCTTGGACTTGCACCAGAGTGTTGTGAGAAGGTTCTAGACTCTCATCATCACTGTATATGTTTATAAGAGTGCTCAAGGTATTGGGTATTGGTGTCTCTATCGAGAGTCAACCTGTCTCTTGTTGATTTATCCCTTCCTCCAAAGGATCGAACAACGATGTTGCGGGTTCAGGGTTACCTAAACCATGGGCATTGTCAGGAACCCTGGACCCAGGATTGTTCGACTTCGTCGGGACACTTTGAATAGAAGTTGAAACTGCAGGTCCTATAAAAAGATACGGGTCATCCCACATCCATTTTAGTAGTAGGTCGGTTTTCTTAAGTAGCGGCATACCCCTTTCTCATGTAGTTTGATCCTATGAAAGATCTGTGATCTGTACCGCAGATTCCTGGTGAGTTCCCATAGCTTCAATGTCTTCTTCAGGATCACTTATTTCCTCATCCAATTCATATGACACTGCTCCTCTCGGGTGTCGGCTAATTTCTTGAACTTCCTGCTCCAGAAATGTTCCCTATGATTCGTGGCTCATAGCTCTAAACTTGGTTCCTCAAGGATCAACTCTCTTAGATGCCACCATATTCCAGTCTTGGACGTTTTCAATAAATATTTCATCTTCAAACTGGTCATGGGCATAGGGCCAACATGATGAAATCTGTGACGCGTGCTATAGAACCAATCGCTTGTGATGGTTTTTGCGAAATCGACCAATTTGGAACCAAAATTCCAATTAACCTAAACCGAGTTGTTTAGCATGCATGATATATTTGACCATGAAGAATCCGATATGAAACCCATACGGTATGAAATCCCGCTTCTTGTCTTTTACCAAATTTGTATTGTATCCTTGCAGGATGGTTTGATAGAAAATTTCCCCTAACACTAGTCGTTCGGGAACATAAATGGGTAATAAGTGGGATGCCCCTGTGGCACCGAAAAACCTGATGTAGGTTTCTCGGTCTTCCAAATAATGGTGGCCAATTTTTGTTATAATATTCTTTGCTTAATCTGACAATCTAAGGCATTCTCTTCTAAAGAGAAAGGAGTAAACATGTGCAATAAATTGATCACAGATAACAACATAGGATTTTTTGTACTTGTTTTCCCATAGGATGATGAAGTATACATGGAAAACCAGCTTCGAAGGGTGCCAATTCAGGTTCATCGTAGCAAAAGCGTTCCTGGCGTAGATGGCATCCAATAGATACGAGGCCATGTAGAAGGCGCAGGTATCTCACTCCTTCAACTCTTGAGCCTGTCTTATGCAGGTGCTCAACTACTTGGAGATGATGGCACCTCGATTAAAGCCAGTACTTGAAATGGAGATTGTAAAATCTAGAGGCATCCAAGCCTCTAAAAATTGGGAACAGTCTTTTTCCCCATGTAACCTCCAGAGTAAATCCATGAGGTATACGTATGGTTCCCTGAGGTTGGCCATTAGGTACCAACCAACAGTCCTGTTCGTGAATTTTTGGTCTTCTCTCCACCAAGACGACATGATTTTGTTGGTATCATGTGATGTATAGAAACTTAATATGAAATCAGTGCTCAACTTCAGCTCAGAATATTTGATCTTAAAGTAACTCTGAACCTCTAATGGCAGGAAGAATCCGACGCATTCACCGTTATCATCATTAATCAAACATTTTTGGGAATCAGCATGGTCAATGATCCACTTCAGGAGATAAATGCAAGGAAATAATGGAGATCGGCTTGCCACTATGTGCAGTTAAGGTATGCTAATTTTGGGGAGGACTTCGTCATCAAGCTTCCTCGTTTCAGGATTGCTATGCGGGGTATATTAGAGGGGTTCTTCTTTCTTGATTTTCTTGAAAAAATCTTCCCAATGAGGAAATTCTATCTTGGCTCCAATACATTCCTCTGTGTCCCTGAAAGCTAGGGGCTGGACAAAGGGCTCCTTGATGATTCTCTTAATGATGGACACCAGCTTGGGGGCAAACTCCAATTGTCTTGTGACTGTTGGTGATGATCCCTTTCCTACTTATGATTCTTGCATCTTTGGCACCCTTGTCGATTTCCTGGTAAATGGCTTCTTTGGAGGCATTGTCCTTGAAATAAAAAAAATGCCCTTTAAAAAATGTATACAAAGCAGCATTGGGTGAGGATATATAAAATGAAGTGAAAACTAGTAAGTGGACCCATACCTGCAATGCTTGCTAAGATAATTGTTCAATACTTATTGGACTTTGGATGCTTCCTCCAAATCATTTAGCTCTTCTCTTTTGTCTATTCTGAATTCCTTTCTGTGCAAAATGGGATCATACACAATGACTTGAAGAGAATATAACTGAGGATATATTTTCAGTCATATCAATTATTTAATATGAGTAATGAATGCAAATTCAAAATCAACCACTATTGTATTTCTGCGGATAAATCCTGACTGGTTGACGACGGAGGCGTGGATGGAGATGAATTTTATCGAAGAGTTTATCGATTCCTTTTTATTCATGAACGATTTAGTAACTAATGCACGATCCATGAATTAAATGAGAACCATAAATGCAATGTACCTACAACACTCTAGGATTAACACATCTCGTCATGTCATGTCACTCGGTGAATGGATCGGGGATCGACTAGTATCAGAGCGTGTACTTACACTGATAGGCTCTTGGTGAAACTTCAGACGTCGATGATATAGGGGTTGGTGATCAAGGGAAATTTCAGGTACACAGCTTCTCAGCGGGCCTCCATCTTGATGAGCTTTTGGTGTTGAAGACATTTTAGGTGTCGGTAATCGAGGGTGTTACTCTTCCTTTCGTGCGGTACATACTATTACCTCTTTCTACCAAAGCCATTCGAATCGGTCTTCAAAACAATCCTTCCCAAGGTTTATTCATAGGAAATACTCATTTGATCAGCTGACGCCGATGAGGGTCGGCACTCGGCTACTTTGACTACCCAAATGATTTTCACCACCATCATCTTCCGCCGATGCCGAATTTCTCTTGTGAGTCGGGGAAAATCCTGGGTCGCCGATTCCTTGAGTAGTCGTTAAGTATTTTAGAGTTAAGATGTTTCTTCACTGTATGTTCAAGTGAAATTTTAATCAATTAAAATGTGAAACATATAAGAGAAATGAAGGATCAGTTTTATGCCGAGGCGAAAACAGTTCAAAAGTAAAATAAAGGGTGGTACCTAAAAGGAAATGGTCACAGAACTTTTAGGGTGTGTTGAGTACTCAACAAATGGCGATTTACTGTGTGGACGCATAATATTTTTTCCTCCTTTGTTTCCATCGAGGTATTACCAAACCTCAGAATAGGTATCTCTGATACTTCTTTTATTCACATTGACTGAAGTTATTGTTTTTTTTTCTCTTTTTATTTTTATTTTATTTTATTATTGGAAGTATTGTTTTTGGGCTTGATCATTCATTGGGAGGGCATAAGGTTCCCCCCTTAGGTTTTTAAACCGATAATTACTTACCCCAATCTTCTTAGCCACCTGGAAAGGCCCAAGCCATAGGCTCTGAAACTTGGAATGTTTCCCTTTGGGTTCATTTTCCCTATCCCACTTTAGGACTAAATCTCCTACTTGAAAGTTCTTTTCCTTATCTTTATGCTTGTCGAACCATCTTTTCATTATCTGTTGATGAGACAAGAATTTTGACTTAGCCTTATATCTCTCTTATTCCAACATAAGTAGAGTGTTGATTCTTTTTTGCATGGCCAAGGAAGGTTCTTCATTAGAATCTTTAGCCAATTGGAGAGATGGCAGATAAAGCTTGCTCGGGAGGATGGCTTCCTGTCCATAGACCAGAAAGTATGGGGAATTTACTATGGCTTCTTTGGGCATGACCCTATCGGCCCATAGGGAATTTTGAAGTTGATTATCCCATTTTATTTGGTTATCTATAACCGTCTTCTTTGGTATCTTTACCAGGTTCTTATTGGTCGATTCTGCTACACCGTTTCTCTCAGGGAAATAAGTTGTAGATTAATTGATTATGATCCCTTTGTCCAGAGAAAACTATGTCAGTAGGGTAGAAGAGAAGTAAGTTGCGTTATCAAAGACTAGAACAGAGGGGACACAAAACATTGTCATCATTTTTTGTTCTATAAATTGGATCACTATTTTTTCGTTCACATGAGTCAAAGGAATGGCCTCTTCCCATTTTGTGAAATAGTCGGTGGCAGTAAGAATGTACTTGTGAAGTTTTGACGAGCTAAGCATAATTTATCCTATGATATCCAACCCCCACTGCTCAAAATGTATAGAGACAGTCATAGGATAAAGTGGGACTGCTTCCCTTTTCTCCCTGTCAGCACTTCTTTGACAAGTTTTACAATTCCTAATGCAAGTATGAGCATCTTTGAAAAAAGTGGGCCAATAATAGCCGACTCTCAGGATTTTATGAGCGGTGGTGTTCCCTGCAAAGTGTCCTTCGATGGGGCCATCATGGAGTTATGTCAGCACCTTTTCGGTGTCTTCTCGTTCGAGACATCTCAATAATACCCCATCATAGTTGATCCAGAAGAGTACCAAATTTATAAGACGATACTATGCAGATTTCAATCTTAGGGCTCTCCTTTCCTTAGGGTTGAGTTTCTCGGGACAAGCCCCGTGATGCAACAGATAAGTCAAATCCTTGTACCAGGAGTCTTGCATTGGGGAGATATATTCTACTTCGTTGCACCATAGTGCCATTTCGTTTTCCCATCCAGAATCTTCATTTGCTTGGTCCTGGGCTTCGACTGCGAGCTTACACAGACCTTGCCCTTTTACTAGCTTGGTAGGTTTTATATCTAGATCAAATTCCTGAACTATTTCCATCCATTTCCCTCTTCTTTCTCCCATTTCTTGCTGGGTAAACAAGGATCAGACTATAGGGTGTGGCATGATCACCTTAGTGTGATTTTTGAGAATGTAGGACCTGAAATGTTTTACTGCCTTGTAGGCCTATCTATCTATGGTAGGATAATTGAGCTCGACTCCTTGAAGATTAGTACTCATAAAGGACACTGAGGATTCATTGATGTTATCATATTTCTAGGTCAAAACCACGACGAGTGATTGGTCGGAGGCGAAAGTATATAGGTTAAAGTCCCTATTGAAATCAGGGCTTCACAACACCAGGGCTCGGGAGATGGAGGATTTGATATTGTTGAAGGTGTATTTCTGTTCATCATCCCACTTAAATTTTAAATCCTTTTGAATCATCTTTTGCAAGGGTTTGGTGATTTTGGCGAAGTCGGGAGTGAACTTCCTCACAAAATTGATTTTCCCGAAAAAGGATTGCATGGCCTTCTTGTTATGGGGTAGCGGGATTTGAGCTATGGACTTAATCCTTTCGGGGTGTATGCAAATCCCCACTTGAGATATAATATGACCTAACAACTTACCTTCCTCGATACCAAAGATAGTTTTCTTAGGGTTCAACGATATACCGTATTTCCTGCGTCTCTCGAAAATTTGAGTTAAGTGTTGGATGTGTTCTTCTCTATTCTTCGAATACACCATTACATCATCTAAATATACTACCACACACTTATTGATAAGTCCCCAAAAATCCATGTCCATGGCTCTTTGAAAGATTTCTCTTGCTTTAACTAAGCTGAAATGAACGCACTTATAAGCGAAGGTTCCCCATTTGGTTCAGAAGGTAGCTTTTAATCCGTCTTCCTCCGAAAGAAACACTTGGTTGTATCCCTAGAAATTGTCTAGCAGGGAGAAAATCTTCGAGCCCAACACGGTCTATAGGAGTTGTTCCATTGGCAGGATGGGATAATTGTCCTTTTTTGAAGCTCTGTTGAGGTTCCAAAAATCTAAGCATAATCGGATTTCTCCTGACTTATTCCTCACTGGAACAAGATTTTCTACCCAGGCAGAATGCTTAACTTGGAAAATTATCTTTGCATCTAAAATTGTTAAGGTCCTAACCCACACATAGGTAGATCAATGTATTCGGATGTAATAAAGGTCAATATTAATAAGACCTTTCAATAAAATAGAATAAGGCGGATGTAAGAAGACCT
>JZKD02S1977819.1:486164-498192 GCA_000966675.3 Picea glauca | reverse complement strand
GTATATCATTTCTGTGTATTGTGAAGATTATGCTGGATATTTTACTGTTATTCTGTCATTTCTAGCATTTCGTTTCTGTTCTGCATATTTTATATATCTGGTATCTTGCAAAAATATTCTTTAACTCTTGATACATGAGAGGTTCTAGGGATGGATGATACCTTCATATCTTTTGTTGGAAAGGTTTCATTTCGGGTTTCAACAAGATAGTCTGTTGAATAATGCGGGTGTCATACGTTTTTAAATACTTATAAGACCATGTGAAAACATCCTAGTATTGTTTGAATAATATAAGGTAGGCCTTCCTCTCTTCCCTAGATATAGTTTTGATGAGATTTACATTCTTCGAGTTCTTTAGAATCCCAAGATTCACAGTTTCATGGAGGGGGCAAGAGCTACCAGTCTTCGCATTTTTAGGTCCTTTAAAGTGATCCTTTAGATCAAACATAATCTCTAGATTGGCTATGCCCTTAGGGATCATGTGAGCTTTTGACTTTCCAACATGTTGTCCTATTTAGGGGTTAGTTTTAGTTGTCTTCTCCCAAAATTATTCATCATCTATGGCTAGGTCTTTGAAATTGTCTTGGTTGGTCAAGAAGTTTATGATTTTCTCGTCACCTTCAAAGACTTTCCAATTGGAAATATTGTTCAGCAACGATAGTTTGTAGAGAAGTTCTACAGTGAATTGAGAGGCTTCATAATCTTTCAAAGGTAAGAGTCTAGAAGCAGCTATGGCTAGGGAGTCAGCAATGATATTCTTTTCTCTGGGGATTGTGATGATATTGAAAGCCTCAAAGTGTTCTATTAGCCTATGCACCTCCTGTTGGTAGTTCTTAAGATGAGGCAAATCGCAATGTATGGTATTTCTCACTTGTCTAACAATAATTTAAGAATCTTCAAAGACTTTTAATTCCTTAATACCCAAATATATGTCTTTCTTTAACCCTTGTACTAAAGCTTCATACTCGGTTGTATTGTTGGTACACTCGAATTCTAGTATGCACCTGACTTCTGACCCTTCTTGTGATTTATATCCATCAAAATAGAGGGTCCAAATTTGCGAACGATAATTTATCCTCTCTCTCTCTTCACCCATATTCTGTTCTTCGACCTTTTCCTCCAGAAGTCCTAGCACGGGGTTTTGACAGAAGAGAGAATATTCTATCGGCATCAAGGATTATTCTTGAAATATTATTTCGAAATTTTGAGTAAGCAGAACATTGGACAGGAGAGGAGCAAAGTTTTTGAAGTGAGAATCACAATAATGGTTTCCCAATATGGGGAAGTCGGTAGAGGCTAGTTTGTTCGGGGTTTCTAGATCAGTGACCGCATGTTTCAGATATCTTTCCCTATCGATTCTGAGCATGTTCTTGTATCCCTTTAGTGGTAGCCAAAGGTGTTCCCAGTCGGTACTGAAATATCCATTTATATTTTCAGACCAATCTCATCTCAACAATAGCCCATATGCGTCAGGGATATCCACCACAATGATGTCAATCACCTGCATGAAATTAGGATGTGTCACTATCCTGATAATCACATCTTTGATCTCTCCCATGATCTTGACCTGGGTTCTATATAGTTGTATGACATGTTTATCACTTTTGAGAGGGATAACACCTAATTTATTACACACAGCCAAGGGCATGACATTGGAGGATGCCCCCGAATCGACCAGACAATTGTGAAGATTCTTGTTGAAGACTTCAAACGTAAAAGGGAAGGGTGGTACAAAAGGCCTTTCTTTCCTACCTTCCAAGTAGGTGTTTACAATTGGCTTGCTTGCCAGATCTGTTGGGGGAAGAATCTTGTTCTGACTCTCGCCATTGGTCAGGTTTCCTACCGAATTTAAAGCTTTCAATAGGAAGTCTTTCTGCTAAGGAATTCTGCATACGTCCATAACTGATATATTAGCTTTCAACTTCTTCAAATATCCAACTACATTATACTATAGTTTAGGAGAATCTTGGGTGTGGATTCTTATAGGATTTTTACTGGGGGTGAAAGGCATTTTCGAGCGGTCGGGAGTTAACTTACTTTGCGGGGCCTAGGTGGCGTCAACATCTTTCGAGTCGGGTTTCCCCCTACTACATGTCTATACTGCCGATAATTCTAGAGGTCATTCTCAAGACTCAAATAGATCAGCTAAAGACGTGATCACATCGGGATCCCATATCAGCATGGTTTTGTCTCGTGGTGGGTCAACTTCTTCTTGATCGACACTATTCACGGTCAAACTACTTGGTTGCTCAGTTAGGGAGACCTCGTCCAGAAAACGATTGGACATTAAATTCATGGCATGGACCCATTGGGGGCATTCTTTTTCTAAGTGGTTCTCTTGGTGATAAGTACAGAAGGAATCAGACGTGACATTCCCTAGGTCAATTTTTAAGTTGGCTGGGGGAGGTTCAATTGCTTTGAAAGGCTGGTTTCTTTTAAAGAAAGGCTTATAGGATCTTTGGCCTTGGTTTCCTTCCCCTGCACTTCTTTTCATGTCTATAATCTCATTTGATAGTTTCTTGACCATGCATTGTAGATCTTCTATATCTCCATTACCTTTTTTGGGAATTTGTTCAGCCGGTTTCCCCGACGGTCTAGTCAAAAGGAATCCTCTTCTAGGAGGGGGTTGGATTTCTTTTCTAACTAGATAAGCCTAGCCTTCTTTACATCCTTTCATCTAGAATTCTATCATCTTGGCTTCTTCAAAATTCTTCGCCAGGGTTTGCTTGGTGTCTCTTTTAACGAACATGGAAATAGAAGCTGGGAGGGCGTTGGCATAAACCTCGATTTGCAAATATTGAGTTGGTTTCGCCATGGGATAAAATTTGTTTAGGATGGTCGTGAATATTTGATTGAAATATTTGACCCTCTCTTTTGGGGTCATGGTGGTTGTGAACAACTCAGCCATCAGGGCTCCTATAGTAGTTTCTTCTGCAAATTTGTCTAGAAAATTCTTTTGGAATCTAGTCCACCTGGTTATGGATCCTACTGGCAAATTAAAATACCATGTGGAAGCCGAATTTTCAAATGTGTATGGAAAAAGTCTGCATACTATGTCTTTGTGTTGAACGTTCATAAGCCTGATCGCAAGTATGAATTTCTTGATGTGATCTTCGGGCAAACTTGAAGTTTTAGTATCATACTTGGGGAGCAGCTTTGTCGGGTGTCCGGGAAGATTATGTACTCATCCTGGGACATCCGCAGCGTCTCCGACAAACCAAGGTTGGTTTTCTTGGAGTGGAACTTCTCTTTCCTCCCCATGACCATTGTTCCCTTCCATATCTTTGAAGTTGGATTCAAACTCTTCTTCTTTCAAAAATTCGTTGTGTTTGGAGATGTCACTAGAGGACGTCTCAGGTATTAGATTAAGAGGTTCTTGGATTTCAGTAATCGTGAAATCTATTAAGTCTTCGACGAAGCGTACAAAAAATTCATCGAGAGTGCTGACTACTAGTCTGCTTTGTTGTTTTCGTCGAGGGAGGATGGGGGTGAATGAAAATGCACCGATTTGTCGGGTGTAGGCTCTGGTAATTCTCCTAAATTGATTCACTTCCTCATGAGGGAGGGCATAAGGTATTTCAGGGTGAAGATGTCCTTCCTCGGAATGGGGTGAGTTATCCTCTTCAGGAGTATTCGGTAAATGTGGGATGTCTGTTGGATGACTAGCCATGCATGTGGGCCGTTACGAATCTGTAGCTTGTTTGAAAAGCTATATAACTTTTATATTCAGCCATTCATTCTTAGACCCTCCTTCTAGCGCCAATTTTGTTGATGGGACCTAAATTCCCTGACTCAATAGCCCGAACCAAACCTGCCACCGAGGCCTAATTAGACTCTGCAACATTTGGAGTGGAATGGTTATCCAGATCTTGCGATATGGCCAAATTATCGATGGGCTTTGTGTTTCCTGGTGAAGGCTCTTCCTTCAATTAGGACAATTATTTTTCCTTATTTCTCTTGGATGGGGATGGTATAAGAGATGCAATTTAGTATAAACCAACTTGAAAAATAATAGGACAAAATTTTTAACTCGTAAGAAGAGGTCGAGCTTGGGATAGCCCGCTACTCAAACATGCAGATAGTGGTTCTATGCCACAGGGCCTAGTACTAATACATTAACCAAATGAGCATCCAACTACTGTATGAGAAAACTAATTAACATAAGAAAACACATACGTAATCAAGATCATGGTAAGAAAAATAATTCATCTACCATAACATTCATCACATAACAACAAAACGATTTATCTTCATCATTAAAGTAAAGAACATCAAGACATTGCACCAGATAACTTGACAACATAATTAATTGTTCTTACTCATTTAATGCATCATTCATGGAACAGGAAAGGAAGTAATTCTTCTCCAACCCCAATCACATACATATGATGAAAATAGCTTGTCTTTGGTCTAGAAGGACTTCTCAATTCATAATAGTCTCAAAATAATTATCAACAACAAAAAAAATAGAGTTCTTACAACAACCATCGACCAATGACTAGCCGGTTGATGTCTCTATTTATAATATAAAATTCAATCGAAATTAAAGGGTAAACATGGTTCAAGCCAAACAAAATTTTCCATGTGGCGTGGTCATTCAACAGTTTGTTTAACAGTCCACCCAAGATGTCTCTTCAAAAGGGTGACTTCTTTCATATTCAGACCATCTGATAAACAAATCTTCACAGGTTTGAGCCCATGGGAACCTTTGTTGTTCCATAGGGGAAACATATACTCCCCTGATGTCTACTACATGCACTTGATATTTTACCAAACTGGAGTTCAACTATTGCAGCATGTCATGAACTCTGATCAGGTGTCCAGTGAGTTGTTTCACTTTCCCTAGCATTGCATCGATGAATATTGCGCACTCTTTGGCCCAAAGAGAATCTTGAATGGAGTCTGTCTCGAACACATTTCTTGGGTTAGTGAATTCACCAGGGGTTTTGAATTCGGGGAGACCGACATATTTCATTACCTTATTAATTTTACCCCAGCTTTTCTGGCATTTGGCCCATTTCTCTTGTATCTCTCGGTGTGGGCCCCGAGTCATCTTTGTCTAGTATTCGACAGATTTCTTCATGCGGTCGAGACTACTTTTTCCAACTAGTCGATTGCCATGATTTTCCTTTTCTCAACCCTACTTAACTGCCTCAATGTATTCAAGTCTCTCCACCTCTTGTTGTTCCTTGTCATTCCATCTCTCCATCTCCTTGCATGTTGCAAGTGCCATGAGACTATCCTCCTAGAACTCGACTATGTTCTCTGTTAACAGATGCCTTTCCTTATTGAACTCGTTATAAACTCCATTGAACTCATCTTTCAGATACACAGTGGTCTGTGTAGCTCCTTTATAGTATTTGACAAGATGGCGTAGGTGTTCGAGCTCTTCCCAGGTGTCAGCTAGTTCCTTTTCATCTCTCCTGGCTCTATCCTGAGCGACATCCGAGAGGGCTTTTCCTACGCTGATCAGTTTGGACATGCAAGAGTCTCCAGCGATGATGAATTTCTCTTCTGTGGTACCACAATGGATTGAGCCAAAGTGATCCTTCGCCTTTTCGCGGTCCTTTGAACGATGACCTTCCTCTTTTGATCGTAGGAAATCACATAGATGTTTGTTACTTCATCTACTGGTTCTGGTATTTGTTGATATCCCAATGTGAGCTTGTTTCTCAGTCTACCTGTGGTGTATATTTTCTCAGGAGCGAACTCTCAAATTTCTTCGCTCTATTTTGTAGATCCGACCTCTATTTGTCGTCTGTTGGGGATTTGAATATTGGGCATAATGGAGGTTTCAGGTATAGGCTTATCACTTCCTTGCTTGTCGGCCATAGAACTGCTGCTTTCCTTTTGTGGAGTTTCATCACTCAGTCTCGCTTTTTCTTCCTATTTGTCAGACTCCCTTGTATCGAGGCCACCTTCAAACCCTATTTATTTTTGTAAGGCTTGCTTGTCTTGGACCTCAGGCTTAGGGGAGGCCATTTTCTTGGGACCCTTTTCCTCTTGGACTTACACCGGGGTGCTGTGAGAAGGTTCTGGACTCTCATCGTTGCTATAAATATGTATAAGAGTGCTCAAGGGATTGGGCGTCGGTGTCTCTATCGAGACTCGACCTATCTCTGGTTAAGTTATCCCTTCTTCCGAAGGATCGATCAACGATGTTGTGGGTTCAGGGTTACCTAAACCATGGGTGTTGTTGGGAACTGTGGACCCAGGATTGTTCAAATCCGTCGGGACACTTTGAACAATAGTTGAAACTGCAGGTCCTATGAAAAGATACTGGTCATCCCACATCTGTTTCATTAGCAGCCTGGTTTGCTGAAGTAGCAACGTACCCCTTTCTCGTGCAGCTTGATCTTCTGGAAGATCCCTGATTTGTACCAAGGATTCTTGGTGAGTTCCTGTAGCCTCAATGTCTTCTTCAGGATCACTTATTTCCTCATCCAATTCATATGCAACTGCTCCTCCTGGGTGTCATCTAATTTCCTAAACTTCCTACTCCAGAGATGTTGCCTGTTCTTCATGGCTCATAGCTCTAAACTTGGTTGCTCGAGGATTGACTCTCTTGGATGCCACCATATTCCAATATTGGGTGTTTTTAGTAAATATTTCATCTTCGAACTGGTCGTGGGCATAGGGCCAACATGATGATACCTACGACGCGCGATGTAGAACCAATCTCTTGGGATCGTGTTTGTGAAATCGACCAGTTTGGAACCAAAATTCCAATTGACCTAGACCGAGTTGTTTAGCATGCATGGTATCTTTCACCATTCATAATACGATATGAAACCTATACGGTATAAAATCCCGCTTCTTGTCTTTTACCAAAGTTGCATTGTATCCTTTCAGGATGGTTTGATAGAACATTTCCCCTAACACTAGCTGTTCAAGAACATAAATGGCTAATAAGTGGGGTGCCCCTGTGGCACCGAAAACCCTGATGTAGGTTTCTCGTTCTTCCAAATACCAGTGGCCAATTTTGGTTATAACCTTCTTTGCTTCATTTGAAAATCTAGGGCATTCTCTTTTGAAGAGCAAGGAGTAAATGCGTGCAATAAAATGATCACAGATAATAACATAGGATTTTTTGTACCTATTTTCCCATAGGATGTTGAAGTATACATGGAAAACCAGCTCCGAGGGGTGCCAAGTCAGGTTCATCCTAGCAAAAGCGTTCCTGGCGCAGATAGCATCCAATAGATACGAGGCCATGTAGAAGGTAGGGGTATCTCCCTTCTTCAGCTCCTGAGCCTGTCTTATGCAGGTGCTCAAATGTTTGAAGATGATGGCACCCCAATTAAATATTGTACCTAAAATGGTGATTGTAAAAGCCAGAGGCGTCCAAGCCTCTGAAAATCAAGAACAATATTTTTCCCCATGTAACCTGTAGATTAAATCCATGAGGTATACCTATGGTTCCCTGAGGTTGGCCGTTGGGTACCAACCAACAGTCCGGTTCATGAATTTTTTTTCTTCTCTCCACCAAGATGACATGATTTTTCTAGTATCATGTGACGCATAGAAACTTAAGACGAAATTAGTTCTCATCTTTAGCTCATAATATTTGATATTATAGTAACTCTGAACCTCTGATGGCAGGAATACTTTGACGCATTCGTTGTTATCATCATTAATTAAACATTTTTAGGCATCAACATGGTCAATGATCCACTTCAAAAGATCAATGCAAGGAAAGAATGGAAATTGGCTTGCCACCATGTGTAGATAAGCTCTGCAAATGTTGGGGAGGACCTCGTCGTCGAGCTTCCTCATTTCTGATCGCTATGTGAGGTATATTTGAGGGGTTCTTCTTTCTTGATTTTCTTGAAAAATTCTTCCCAGTGAGGAAATGCCATCTTGGCTCCAATAGTTGCCTCCATGTCGCTGAAAGCTGGGGGTTGGACAAAGGGCTCCTTGATGATTCTCTTAATGACGAACACCATCTTGGGGGTGAACTCTAATTATATTGTGATTGTTGGTTATGATCCCTCTCCTACTTTTGATTCTTGCAGATTTGGCACCCTTGGCGATTTCCTGGTAGTTGGATTCTTTGGAGGTATTGTCCCTACAATAAAAAAAACACCCTTTAAAAAACGTATACAAATCAACGTTGGGTGAGGATATATAAAATGAAGTGCAAACTGGTAAGAGGACCCATACCTATAATTCTTTGTAATATAATTGTTCGATACTTACTGGAATTTGGATGCTTCCTCTGGATCGTTTAACTCTAATCTTCTATTTGTTCTGAATTACTTGTTGTGCAAAATGGGATCATACACAATGAATTGAAGAGAATATATCTGGGGAGATATTGTCATTCATATCAATTAGTTAATACGACTAATGAATTCAAGTTCAAAATAAACCACTATCGGATTTCTGCAGATAAATCCTGACTGGTTGACGGTGGAGGCGCAGATGGAGATGCATTGTATCGACAAGTTTAATGGTTCCTTTTGATTTGCGCATGAGTCAGTAACTAATGTGCGATCTATGAATTAACTGAGAACCGTAAATGCAACGTACCTACCAGACTTCAGTATTAACACGTCTTGTCACGTCAAGTCACTCGTCGAATGGATCCGGGATAAGATAGTATCAGAGCGTGTACTTACATTGATAGGCTCATGGTGAAACTTCCGATGATGATGATATAGGGGTTGGTGATTAGAGGAAATTTCAGTTACACAGCTTCTCAACGGGCTTCCATCTTGATGAGATTTTGGCGTTGAAAACATTTCGGGCGTTGGTAATCAGGGGTGTTACTCTTCCTTTCGTGCAGTGCATACTATTGCCTCTTTTTGTCAAAGTCGATCGA
Organism: Picea glauca; assembly: GCA_000966675.3. NCBI lineage: Eukaryota > Viridiplantae > Streptophyta > Pinopsida > Pinales > Pinaceae > Picea > Picea glauca. The sequence continues at coordinate 489,368 of JZKD02S1977819.1, read as the reverse complement.
ATCGGTCTTCGACACAATCCTTCTGTAGGTTTATGTATAGGAAAGAATCATTTCATCATCCGACGCCGATGAGGTTCGACACTTGGCTACTTTGACTCCCCAAACAATTTTCTCCACCATCATCTTCCGCCAATGCTGAATTTCTCTTGTGAGTCGAGGAAAATCCCAGGTCACCAATTCCTTGAGTAGTCATTAAGTATTTTAGAGTTAATATGATTCTTCGCTGTATGTTCAAGTGAAATTTTAATCAATTAAAACATGAAACATATAATACAAGTGAAGGATTAGTTTTATGCTGAGGCAAAAACAATTCAAAAGTAAAATAAAGGGTGGTACCCAAGAGGAAATGGTCACAAAACTTTTAGGGTGTGTTGAGTACTCAACAATATGCTCATATGTGTGGAAGCAACAAATAGTGTTAGAGTTTTTTTACTGCAGAATTCCAACACTAAATCAATTAAAGAGTATGGCTGGCTTCTAATCATAGCAATTGTCCCCATTGCCTACATTATTGGTTGGTTCCCATTATACCATTCACTATCTGTTAATTCACTAGTAGTTATTGAGATGTAAACCTTGATATTTAACCTCAACCATTCACCTCTGTACAAAACGTGGTGAACTTCCCTTTGTTCAAAAGGTGGTGATAAACCTACGACAACCCCTATGGATGTGTGTGTGCTAAAATGGCACTTACAACCATCGTGTGTTCTATCAAATCGTTGTTTCATATCTCCTATAATTATGAATCCAAGCATAAGTGAGAAGTTCTTGTAGATTGGTATAACATATGTAAATGTATTAGTTGAAGTAAATGGAGTTTGGACTTTGTTCACATAATGAAAATGTTGTGTGGGAACCTTTAGTTAGCAGTGAAAACATACCAGTGAAGTCTTCAACCAAAGCAGGAAACAAAGCCTTCATTCAAGGAAATAGAAAGTGAACCAAATTCAAACCCCAAATCTAAACAGAGGTTGCAGAGAAGCATTGTTTATTTCCATAGAGTATCCATATTGATGAGATAGATGGGCCATAGGCCTACCATTTATGGATCACATATTTCAATAGTAAATACTTGGAAAAGGACTATGTCTTGGACAATCCTAACTCAAGTTCTATTAATGAAACATAAATTAATACTGATGAAAACACTTTCTGATGTAGTGTTTGATATATTCTGAATGTTGAAGGATGATGTTCACTTATCATCTTTGTTCTATTGCAAGGAATTTCAATTCAATATGGGCATGTGATTATTGTGCTAAGGCGTATTGGACTGCTTTCCCTAATGCACTGACCATGATAACTCACTTTTATCTCCACATTTGGCCACTAAGGCTACCAACCCATCATTGTTTCCTGGACAAAAGAGCATGGGATATTTTTCAACTATAAACCATCTGCAACTGAAGATAAGACCACAATTTTATTTATAACATTTGAGTCATAGTCATAAAACTCATATAACCATTAGCCTAGTGGGTTAGCTCAACTAGTTAAAATGGATTGGTTCAAGGGGGAGTTCACTATGAGGTCTCCCTTTCTAGTCTCACCGAGGTTCAAGTCAGAATAGTTCCCATTGGGTTACTAACTGCTATTATGGTTGGGGGTTCAACTACCCTCCATCTGAATATGTTTTTCCTTGGATAAAATAAAATCACATAACGATTCATCCTACTTGGTATAATTACCAAAAGGCTATGGAGTCCCCAAAATTAACAGAAAAGTACACAATTGTATAAAATTCTGGAATCTATTGGTAGTATGTCACCCTTAACACTCATAAATACTCTATCTATGTAGGTGGACAAAACCTCTATGCACAACCAACAATGCTAAGAATAAGAAATAAACAATAAAAGTAGAATGTAATAGTAAGATATAAAAAAGTGTAATCCTAGAGGAGGAATGTATAGTGGGATTAAAATCCCTTTTGCTGATCAAAAAAGTAAAAATAAAGGTCCAAGAGGGAGACGAAAAAAGTTGAACCTGGATTGATAGAGTTTACCTGGATACTAGGTTAGCATTCTCCTACAACTGGGTGCAACCAACGTACATAGTAGATCCTTGATGGAACAACAAATCTTTCTTCTTAGTTTCTTATGTGCAACAAAGAGAGAGCATAGTGATAGTGCAACACTAGTTTGCTTTGGGAAGTGTGTTGCAGTGATAAACAATGAGAAAGTGAGGATGCATGTATGCACTAGTATCATCCTTTTCCTAGATTTAGAACTGTTGTTTAGATTTAACATTCCAGTTAGCTAGAGTTTTCTTTATTAGTTGTAGCATGAATTTACTTAGTACTATCTTTAAAGAAGGGTTTGGATCCGTATGATAGCTAGGGCATGACATGAGACTTTCTAATATGCACAGATCTATAGGAGGCACCAACAGGTTTGAATGTTTTTGTTGATTTATTTTGTTTCTGGTATATTTGTTCGAGTGTGAATTTAGGGGTTGCAACAATGGCTAGGTTTGGTCTCCAAGAGCATCACATGTTGGAGAGTGCTTCCAACTTGGTAAAGTGGAAATGCACACTGTAGAGTCTAATGCCCTTGTAATGTTATAACATAGTGTCAATCTGTATAATGCCTTTGTAATGTTGTAACAGAGTGTCAATTTGTGTTGTAAAATTATTCTCAAGAACAAACTCACCAGTGATCACATGAGAAAGAATGATACTATACTGATCTATCTAATGAAGATCAAAAAGTTGAGAGATCAACTCACTATCATTGGAGAAGATTTTGATGAGAGTGAGCTAGTTCACTTTGTAAGAATGTTATCTAAAGTTGGTGCACCTATTGTATTTTATCTCCTCCTATGGTATTTTCTCTTTATTATTTTTGGTTATCTTACCTCAACACCAAGAGAAAACACTCATCTATCGCAAGGATTTGGGTCTTCTGAAGGTCTCCCTCCCAACCCAAACACCCTCTTTCTCATTTCTAGTTTTATGAAGGTTTCCCTCCCAACTAGATCTTCTTTTGTGCATTCCATAGGGAATATTTTTATTCATTTTTTTACTCTTGCCAACATCTCATTTCGATTCTAGATTATCACTCTAAAAATTTCATGCATGCAAAGAGTCTTCTTCAAATGATGCAAATTCCCCTCTAACTGAATTTTTGCAGGTACTAGCTAGTGCCATCATTGATGCAATATGTAACCAACCTAAGACTTCAATTTTTCATCTCGATACAT
>JZKD02S1977819.1:456157-478078 GCA_000966675.3 Picea glauca | reverse complement strand
ATGAACATAAATCTATATTAGGGGTCTCAACTTTGCAGTGTTGAGATTTTGGAGTTTAAAATACAATTCAACTGTAGTGATTCTGAAGTTAGGAAAAAATGTGAACATTGAGAAATAACATAAGTAGAACTTGGAACCCTGTAGAATTAAATTTATAAATTTAATTTATGTTATAGGAATGAATATTTCCTTAAATGAAAAGGAAAAGCAATTTAAAAGTTAAAAAAAATGTAAAAACTTTGAAAAAACAACAAGTGGAGAACTTGGCTTGTTTGTTAAGTTGAGGGTTAAAGTCTATCAATTTAGCATTTTTTTTCAATATATATTTACTTCTCTTTTCACCTTCTGGTTATGTTTAGGTTGGTTCTCTAGGGATATCCCAAAGAAATTTAATGAACCCATGTTTGTTTTAGGTCTGTATGTAGAATCCAAGTTTGTCCCAAGAACCTGTTACCAAACTGAGAGAAAAACTTGAAAAATTGGCACAGGTTGTAGTACCCTCTATTATGTTTGTAAACCCAGGAATAGAGGTTCCAAGTTTATTGAACCCATTGTAGCCATAGCCAAGGTTCAGATAGTAGGTGATAAGTCAACCTTTTTGAGTTTAGAGTTGTGGATCAATGAAAAGCCTCATTATACATTTTCCATTTATAGATGAGTGGGTCATATGGCATGTTTCATTTTGACTATATATTTGTACACAAATTCAACTTGTACTCTAGATGATATGCATTTCATTTTCTGTATACAACTATCATATTTTACCTTTTTGAATATACTGAACTATTTCTTTTTATAGTTTGGATCATGAAAATACAAGTACCTAAAAGATAGACCCTTATGAAACACTACTTGGAGTGCAATATCTTTATTTCATTAAAAAAAAATCACAACATTATCTCTTCGAGTATTCTCGATTCAAATATCCCATTTAGATGTTTTTGATAGTCTAGCTTCTCTGAACTTTGAAGACAATGGAATATTTTGTAAGAATATTTCAATGTTATTTTCATGGCAAAGGGTCACAAAATATTATGTAGTGTCAACATTGTAGTTTCCCCTAATGCACTTGGTAATAGGGATTGACATCCCTGGTTGTTGTGTCTGGAAACCAATTAGAAATTGTATTGAAGTTTGAAGTGATTTTTGAAAGGAACTGCCTTTCAAAATGTGTTTTTTCTATTATGTGGAAATGTGTACTCCAAAGTGCTGACTTGAGGATACTGTACTTAAGTTCCTCTTGTAGTCTCTTAAGTTGGGTAGACTGTCAAATACCTTATGCGAAGTACAATATCGTATTTATTTTCTCTACTTGCAAAAAAGGAATGACTCCCCTTAAAAATGTAACATGCATTGATAAACAAGGATTATAATGGGTTGTATTGAATGACCTTGTAAAGAGAATAGTATCTCAATATTGGTAGTGAGAAGTATGATCAATCTGTTATGTATTACCTTCAAATTCATTACATTTTAGGTTGGAAACTTTTCAATTCATTCAAGAAAAAGAAACTCCATGCGGACTGTCAGGTTTTTCAGAATTCTGTCTTATTTGATTTCTTTAAGATCCCTAAGTTTTGGCATGCTTGTAGGGAGGAAGTGCAGAACGAATTTACAAATCTCTACACTCATAGGTATTAAAATCAATTTGCATGGAACTTGGTAATTACAAACTTCAGAGGAAGTTGGTATGTAGATATGGTAATTATAGTGTGCATCTTTCACTGTCCATAACATGATCTTTCTTCATGTGTCAGATTTTCACATTGCCAAAGGACACATTGTTGTTTCATGCTCATGACTACAAGGTCCAGAAAACTAAATGTTGAATTTCTATCAAGGAAAATGTACCAAAAAAATCATCCTTTTGAGGTCCCATATTTGACCTCCAACATTTTGCTTTGCTTTTTGGCATGTATTGTCCCTTCTTCTCTTTGTTGGATTTTTTTGTAGGAATTTTCTATGTTTCTATCATAGTCATTGTTGGCTTCCTTCAAATTTTGATGGATATGGATATACTGAATAAGATATACAAATAAACCAAGTAGCTACCATCACTGGTACTTGCTTAACAAGTCACATTGCCCAATCACATTGATATGTGTGGAAGCATATTAAAATGTAATGTGACTTAAATTATTAATTGTGAAAAGAAAACAAAAAAGAAACAAAAAATGAGACAACAAAACCAAAAGAATTGAACCCAATACAATTCTAGATCTGACTGAATTATACAATTCTACTTTCATTACAATGGAGTTACAAAAGATAGACATTGTTCATTTTCCAATAACAAAATTAGAATTGCTTCTCTATGAAGGGAAGACAATTCGATTTTATTTCAGTAATACAAGTATCTCTGTTTACAAAAAGACATGCAGGTCACAACCTGATAAGCACTACAATATGGCCATGCAATATCATAATTGAATATATCCATAAAGTGCAACATTAGAATTACATAAACTGAAACAACTAAACGCAGGTCCAAGTCTCTGCAAATTTGATGCATTTACAACCAATTAAGATATGGGAAAATATGGATTTTTTGACATAATAAATTTTGAAGCATCTAGAAGATGGATTTGTGGACTTTTGGGGTTCAAATGTCCATGTTTTATCTACTGACATGTACAAGAGTTGGGTTAGTTTTGATACCAAAAAGAATATTTTTCTAGCTTGCCTTAAGTAATTATTTGACACACAAAATATAATCTTCATAAAGTTGATAAACTTAAAAACTTACAAAATTATTTGGAAGAGAATACACTTATAGGAAAATTGAATGTCTTGTGGAAGGTCCCATTGATAGAGGGTCACATCTACAAAAAAAAATATGATAATGAGACTTTAAAAACAATAAATTATTAAATTAAGAGGGTAGAAAAGTTAACATACAGATTGCATACCTAGCACTTGTCCCAACTCCACCTTCAGAAACATTAGATATCTTACGTTTTCTATTTTTCTTTGTTGTTGTTATCACTATACTAAGCTCAGTTGTTTCTGGAAGGTGGTTTTTCTTCTTAAATCCATCTATTTTACGCCTATAAAATGTTTGACCCATTTGCACAAGAAGATCTAAATGATTGGAACCCCCTCCTTTCTATGTGCATCTATGGTAAATGGTACGAGCTAGCTTATGTGATTTCTCCATACCCTGTGTACCCCAAATGTCCAAGCTTCCATATTTTTCTGCAAACCATGGTCCATGTGCAAATAATTGATGCTACAAACATTGGCATCAATCTATCTTAGAATACCAAACAAATGTAAGAAATGAAGTTAATTTACAATAAATTATGTAAATTAAAGATTGATACAAAGGAAAGTACTAGTGGGATGAAAATTAATATGCATACCATATAATGTGTCATATGCTTGTCTACCCAGGCTTTTATCATTGCTCTTATGAAGTCTGAAATAGATTATTGAAAGGTTATTGCATCACCTTCCATGAATTTTTCCTTATCCATCAGTAAAAAAAAAGTTGAAAGTGACCTCCAAGCACATTTCTTCTTTCTAGTTGATTCACTTCCTTCACTAGTGTGATCATCTTCTGCATCAATTAATTCTTTATACAATCCCCAACATCGATGTCCACATTTTTTTTCAAGAAAACAACGTGCCTTGACACCTGACATTGATGGATTTGTTGGAAGATTTCCTCGTGTACTTGACCTCTTAATATATTTTTTCAATTTTAACATGTTCACCATGAAAACTTGATTTTGAAAGAACACATTCAATTTCCTCAATTGAATTTTTACTTTCAGCCTATGGGGTTTTGTTCCATGCAAACAAGATAAATAAATACATCATCTTATCAACAATTCTCACAAATGCATGCAAAGTGCACATGCACACCCTAATCAATGGTATAGGAAGCACCACATCTAGATTTGGATCAAGTTAATCACGTTTTGGAGAAAGGTTTTAATGACAGTTCAAAATACCACCATTCCAACTTCGATCTTTTTGTTTTTTCTTCATGCAATATAAGCAACTATGCATTGCATTTGCACCATGAGAAATGTTGTACATACACTTGAGAGATTTTAAATCAGCTGCAAGGTGCCATTCCACAAAATATGAACCATATCCTTCCACATATAATTCCCCCCCTTCATCATGTGAAGACATAATTGATGGTAAAGATGTTTTGCTGAAAACAAATTTCAAGGACTCATGGGACTCCTTGTTGACACAAAAAATTCCCAACCAAAAAAGGTGATCTTCAGATTGAACTTGAAAATATTTTCGCTTGTCTTATCAAGGTTTGGATCTAATGCACGATTCATTAATGTGATTGAAACTCTTTCATATTTTTCATTGTTGATTAACAACATCTCATCCAATTTTAGGACAACAATCAATTTCCCACATGCCTCTTCAATAGAGATGTCATAGTACCTCAACATAAGCTGTAATACCCTCTCTAGGTCATACCACAAGTTATTTTTTCTCATTAATGGAATAATTTCACTTGATACTTTCTTTTTATTCTTACTTTCAACTTCATGCACTGCTTCTAATTGATATGCATCTCCCAAAGAATCAACAATTTTTTTGTTTCATAGTCCACACTCTTTTTGTGCATGAAAAGGGCGAGGAACCAAAATCTTCTTAATTCCGACATTTAACATTCCCTCTCTCAGAACTTTAAAAAGACTTTCATATTCTTCCATGTTGGTCCCTCTATCATCACAAACCCCTTGAACATCCTTTACATCAATTGTTAAGTTTGCAATGAATTTGTTAACTACTTCTTTCCTCAAAGCATCAAATTCCGGTTGTCCCTTTTCTTCAACACAACTTTTTACAAATCCGTAATATCAGTACAACTTGGATCTAATATAGACTTCACCCCAAACACCCTTTTTTTATAGGCACCTCCCCTCTTTACCATACATGATAATGGTTTCAACTCTTTTGATCTATTCCTCAACCCCACTGGAGTTTCCTTTATTAAAGAGAGTCTCTTTTGGAGACGATAGATATCATTTTTCAACATTTCAATTTCTTTTGTTGAGCTAGATTTCACTTCAAGTAGTTCATCCACATGTCTTTGATTCAACATTTCTATTATTTGGTTCATTCTTATGATTTCATGATACTGAACCATATTTGAGTGATGGAGATGATTTAATTTGACACTTAGATCTTGGATTTTTTGTTAAAGGGAAATCTGGTTACCATCCAAATTTTTACAGTATCCTAGAAGACCATTGTTTCTATGGCATACAAACTGACATAGTCATATTAATTTTTTTAAATTAGGATGAGATTTGGACATAGGTTCAACTATATAAAGTTCTCCTTTCACCCAAAGATCTAAATTTTTGGCTCCAAATTCCCTTAATGCATTGTAGTCAATGTTAGGAACCAATTTTTGGTTTTGTTTATGGATCGGTGCCATATCCTGACTTAAATTTATGCGGGTAACATGGTGATAGTTTCTTACACAATTTTCATCTATTGAAGAGTCCTGCAAAAAAACAATATTATGAAAATCAAAACATACTAGAAAATCCCACAATGAGAAAATCAACTTGTAAAAGAAATAATTTCAGAGATCTTCTAAGGAAAAGACAATTTTTCAAATATTGAGGCATACCTCAAATCTATCAGGCGTCTTGTAGAATATTGTAAATTCAACGAAGCTTGTATGCTTGCATCTTAAGACAATATAGATTAAAAACTGATGATTATAATATAAGAAACCAATCTTATAACAATAGACAATCTAAGTGAATAAATGCCATGCATCCACTTGGGTTTATTCTCCCTCTAATTTGAGCATTTTCTAATTAGTTAGATATATTTATTCACAACAATCAATAGATTTCTAAGTTTTTGTCATTAGAACTAAAATATAATCACCAACAAAAGTAATAGATGGATTTGTCAATGAAGCATAGAGTATGAAAGGTTCCCTTTCACATTTGTCTTCTACATTGTGAACCCAATCCCTTCATCTCCTTACACCTACTTGAGAAGTATCTAAAGTATCTAACCTTAGTTTTTTTGAAATCCAACTTTAAAACTACCATTTTTTGCAAATTTAGGGGATATCCAAAAAGGGAATATAGTTGTTTATTGTAGAAAAAAAGCTTGGTGCGCTCAATTTAAAATTTAATATTATCAGAATTTGGTAGGGCACCAACTTTTAACACATCTAGTAGGGGTTGAACACATCCTTTAATTCTATTAACTAGAATAGGATGTTGACTTGTTTAGTCTCTTATGTTGATATGTTCAGACTGGATTACAACCTTTAGCTATGAGGACAATGACAACTTTCACAGTGCCTCATAGGTCATTGGACACACCTGTTATTGAACCAGCTAACAAGAAGGGATGTCTCAAAAATAATGGACTAGTTAGTGCTCAGAAGCCATCTAATGTTAAATCTGGCCGAAATAAGAAAATCAAAGAAGCTCCATTGGAATCACTAGAATGTGGTGCTGAAAATATTTCCATTTCCAAAAGACCCCAAAAACAACCTGAAGAACTTCCTATTGAAAACATGCTTGCAAGTTATAAATTATTTTGGCAACAACTATTTTCCTCATAAGATACTTGTACCTCACTTGAAATGGTAAGACTACATGCAAACATATTTATCTATTTATTTAACACAACTTTTATTTCTGTTGACTGAAATGTGATGCTAATTGTTTTATTCTCTTGTGTTGATATGTTCAGACTGGACTACATCCTTCAAATATGAGGATGATGCCACCTTTGACAGTTTCTTAGGGTTTATTGGTCACACATGTTGTCAAGCCAGCCATCAAGAAGAGGAAAAATAACGGGCTAGTTAGTGCCCAGAAGCCATCTAAAGTTAAAGACAACCAAAGGAAGAAAACCAAAGACAACCCATAAAAGCCCATCTCACTTATAGAGTAAATGGGTGTGGGAAGTTTTTGGGGAAACTAATAATACAAGAGATACCATTTTTACCCACCCAGATTCCATCAGTCTATTTTTTTCGAGCATCTTCAAGGCACTCCAAGGGAATTCCTTGGGAGATTAGAGTTCTACATAATTGTATCTAACTGTGTTGAACATCAATAATCTTTTTTTTTAGTTCTCTAGTTGTACAAAATTCATCAATAATGTTGTTCTTATTTGGACTGAAAGGATTGTACAATGGGAATTCTTTTGAAACAAATATCTCTTCAAAGCTAAAATTGTGTTCTTCTACCCCTCAAACTAGATTGTATATTTAGATAGAATTTCATCAATCTATTTCTCAACCCAAACAAGTCATCCCAAATAGTAGTTTTTTTTTTTTGTATAATTCAAATTAGTTGCAGAGGACATAAATACTCATCAATGAATGTAAGAATCCACCCTTAGTGAGTAAGGTGCAGAAATTAGAAGGCAGAAAAATTGACAAGCATTTTTCCTATGGCTGCAATTGTACATGAAAGAGGGTTGGAGTGAAACCGGTAACGTGAACAGCTAGTAAGCCTTCATGGACACAATTAGTAATCCTTTAGGGACAAAATTACATGGTTATTGTCTTCTTTGAGCTTCCTATGAACTTTTATTATTGTCTAGATTTTAGACATTCATGTATTCCTATGCAAAAATAAATGTTGTAACAATGGATGAGTTATTTCTCAATATCAGGTTGATGTGGAGGTATGCACACATTTCTATTCTTGATTACCATAAATAACTAAAACAAATATGAAAACATGATAATGTATCCTCACACAAAGAAAACTATGTTCAATTCTTACCATGCAATTTTTGAAAATGCCAATGTTTGAGTAAAACAATTACCAGTGTGAGATAGTGTACTAATCTAGGTTTCCATAATTATAGAGAAATAATATGAAATATCGAAGAAATCACCCATACAAAAAACAAAACGTGTTGAAGTTGTATTCCTTATGTGTGACCTTAAAAAATGCCAATGCTTGGAACAAGAAACAATAATGAAATTGAGACAGCTTGCCCGGTTGAGGCAGGCTTCCCAAGATCTTTTTCAAATAAAAAATTCACACATGCAAAATTGAAACAAACAAATACCTCCATTTAAAAAGAAATGCATCAAGAAGGGGTTCTCCAAAACCCTCCATTCTAGTAGCATTAGAATCTTTCTTGAAATAAAATTTGATCAACAAAAATTTCAAGTACTGGAACTCATACAATCTTTGACTTTTTCTTGTAGAGTACACGTATATTTGTTAAACAGTTTGTGAAACTCCACGCATTATATATATCCATGAGACCTCTCTGTGCATTCACCATAAGTTCTTTAATGTTGAAAGTAAACACTTACAATTGACTATTAGTGCATGCCTCATCTCCATTCCCCCCAACATGAAGATAGTAATCTGAACCAAGCTCCCACAAAGTAGGATTCCCTTCTTGTGGCTGAAAATATCCAAGGAATCTATTTTCAAATACCCACATCCAAAAGAGTTTTAGAATATTAGTTATAGCTTCGAAGAAGTCCATGCTCACTTCATTGTTTCATAAAATAAATATGGTAAAAATTAGGAAGTTAAATATTGGATATCCATGTGCCACCAGTGTCTACTTGTTGATATTGAGAGAGGGGGGAAGGGGGGTGAATCAATATAAAGTATAATTTATCACTTTTTCATCTTTACTTTTCAATCAAATAATATGTCCAATATACAATAATTTATGGAATCCTTCTTACAAATTTTCCCCATCAGTATAAGCATTGTTGTAATATCATTTGATTGATTTCAAAAACTCATGAGCTTGTGTTGTAGCTTTCAACTTTTGTGACGTCTCTATGAAGACCTGAAAATTATGTGGAGGAACATTTTACACCTACAATAGTATATTAGAGAATATTCAAATGTAAAGTAATAATCCTAAAGTAGAACCACCATATTGAATTGCAAGAGCATCACCCATACTCTGGTACATTTCCATTAGTGTAGCGGAAATGCCACTATCAAGATCCACTTTGGGTCCATTTGACAAGCCCATAGCATACAACTGACGACCTAAAGCTTCCATACCATATGAAAATTGTGCAAGAAGTGTATGATCTAGACAGTCAATGCAATTTGTACGAAGCACTCCACTCTGACATATGGGTTCTCTTGCATTGTCCGCATTCTTTTTGGGGTGTCGTTTAACATCACAATCTCCATATTGTGTAAACGTAAAGCTTCTAGAATCATTTCTATTTCCAATCTTTCCAGGATCTATCCTTGATGAATTACATCTAAAATAACCTACAATAGTATCTCTGCAGTTTACATGTTTTTTTGGATAGAGATTTTGAGATATATACAATTGGATTTGCACGAAGAAAAAGTACCTCATATTCATTACCCTCTCCTGAGAGAATCACAACTCGTGCCTTTATTCTCCTCATCAAATTTTTTCAGCGTCAAAGTCCAGTTGAAAGGCACACTTTCAATAGACAGTAATCCATGCCTCATTATTGGCTTTCTTTAATACTCAAAGGATTTGGGAAATTTTGTTGGAAAACCAATGGAAATTGGAAGAAATATTCATTGTTCTGGTTCAATATGCCAGAGTATACATTTGAGGCCAGAGATGCCATGTCTATTTATAGGGAAGGTGTTGGAGGTAGACGATTAGGTTAAATTTCATGTTCTATATGATGATGGAGAGCCTTAATCTTGATGAAGTTAAAAATTGGAAGGGTTCCCTCAGAGGAAAGAAAAGCAAGGATGGTAAAGACTCTATTCTTAAAGCCATAAAAGAACTACTTACCCCCTCCATTTTTTTGTTTTCTTTTAGATAATGAAACTCTTTTGCAAAATTATCACCATATAATTGTGATCCTGGATCATGTATTGTGATATTAACCTCTTTACCACAGTTTGTCTATATACTAGCAATTTTGCCAATTGCTTCTCTATTCTCATTACTAGAAGAATCATTGTAGAAATTTTGTACAAACATTATATCACTGTACACTTTTTAGAGTTCTTCATGGTTGATTAATAGGTTATTAACTCTAATTGATGTGTCATATGTCCAACGGATTTTCTATGGTAGAAAGGTATTTTTTTTCTTCTGAATTTAAACAAGTTTGATTGATCCTTTGTGTATCTATTTGGTAATTTTTCTCTCTTATTAGTTTGATACATGTATCTTGCAAGTAATGCATTTGTCTAGCTTGACTGTGAGCTAAGATACATTGCTAGTTGATTTCCACATTCATCAATCCTGTTTAAGTGAAATGATTCATTCTAAATATTGGATCAAGTGTTGTTATATAAGTAAAGCATCAATTAGTTTGTAAAACAATTTTAGTGTTCAATAAATGCATGTTTATGCACCTTCAAAGTTAATGGGCTATGCTTATTATGCCATCATTCCCATCTCTAATATATATTTTACTTGAGGATATTTTTATCCAAGGTGATTCAGACAGAATTCAGTGGACCTGCATCTAGGGCTAGTAATCAACATCAACATTCTTAAATTTCAGTGGACTTGTACCTATTGTTAGATTTCATGCATCAACATTGTAGTTGGTTATGTTAATTTTGGATTTTCCTTTCGAAGACACCCGATATGAAAGGTCTTCATAGAACTACTTCACTCAAGACAGGGATGGAAAGCAACTTTTTGGGATTTTCCCTTGCCCTTGAGAGTTGAGACACTTAAAAGAGAGATAGAAATTTTCTTTTGGGAAAATATTTTAAAGGTATGTGTTTCCTTGATTTGTTAACATTGTCAAAGTTCCATTTTCTACTACTCTTTCAACAAAGAAAAGGGTGGATTTCATGTCTAATACATAACTTCATTCATGATAGTTAAGTGGCCATTCTCCTGAAAATGGAATGAGCCTCCTTGTATCTACAGTAGCACCTCTATTGGCATGTTCTCTTATCTTCTTACTTTTCTCTAAAGATTTGTGACCCTTAACATTGATTGGCTATGAGATTTTTCTATATCCAACTCTCTTGTTTTCATCTGTCTTTGAATCCATTACAATATATGTTTCCTTGTAGTTGGGATGCTATGAATCAACATAGTTTTAGTTTTCTTCTATTTTCATCGTAGAAGACCTCATAATTATAGGTTCTTCATCAGATTACATTATTGCAATGAAGGGTGAACTTAGTCATGCATTTCAAATGACGATACATTTGGCATCAATGGACACTTCATTTCTATCTATAAACCAAACAAATTTAAGGATATTAGTGGGAATGGTTGGCAATACTTACAAATAAGCACCTTTTGTTTGAGCTTGGTTAAAAAAATCATCCCATACTACATCTACATTAGGCTTTATTTTGTATTAGTTTTCATGGTACTTCAACATTTTCTAATTCGTATCACTTTACCAGGGAGAATTTAGCTCGCTTTCCAATTCAGTTCCCCTAATCTTGCCACATAAATCATTTAAATGATCATTCCCTGTGAATGAATCCTTCATGTCTCCTGCCTATACCATTGTTTTCAAAAACCCAGAATTGTATAAAGGACAACTAATGTTCTCTTGTTTGATGTCGACGATGCTAGAACTGGCAAAAATATTTACTCATGGAAGAGGAATGTCAAATCAACATTTTTTCTGACTCAAAAAATTTATTGGCTTTCCTTCATTCTCCTCACAGTGTTTATAAAATAGAGATGAAATAAAAATTACACCAAACAAGAAAATAGATATGACACTTGTCTCAAAGATTCTCTCTTCAAAAAAATGTCCATTAAAATCTGAATGAAATGTATCTAGCAACAAACATCAATTAGAGTTGTAAAGACTATATAGGGGTTACCCAAGATTACCATGTAAGATTTACCTTGGATTTTCTTCACAAGGGATCTTCGAACCAGTAACTACCTTTGGTGTTCTATTTGTAATTTTGTATAGGCCTATAAAATATTTACTCACTAGTTCAGGTCTCTTCCATTCTTTTGATCTTACAAGGATTACCATTTGTGTTTGTAAAACACTAATAGACACATTTGCCTCCACTTGATAGGTCATTGATCATTGGGACATTATCTTCCTATTCAAATGCTATTGCTTCCAACCATCGACTAGCAATGGATCCCATTTGCCTCCCCTCACAAGAAGTCATTTTTCCTCTTGACAATACCAATGGTAGTCCACCATGCATGCAAACTTCAAAGGAAGCCTTTAAAATTTAAATTGGCCATTATAAGCACCAAATATCAATCAGGTTGCAACACAGTTGATTAAATTTCATGGAAGCCATCAAAAAAAGAATAGAAATGACCGTTTAAATGTGGTTTAGCATTTTTCCATGCTAATATAACTTTGTCATAGACCTATAGGAAATATTGTGTAGAGTAGCTTTTAGAGTAGTTGGCTTCTCCAAAATAGCAGTAAAGGGCTCTAATAATTCCAGAAGTTCGTAAATTGTAGGTGGCTAAATGAAGGAATTAATATCATCCACAAAATTATGTTCTTACTCCATTTGATCAAGATGATTGGCTTAGGGAATCAACTATTTGTTCTCATTCTAGGAAGACAACATACTCAATTTTCAAATCTAATCAATGATATCAGTAAACCTTCTTATTTATACATCAGATGCTTTCAACTGCTCTTGTAAAAGAAATAATGTTTTCTTCTTAAGGATACTTTTGCCATCAATGGACACCTCAGTTCTATCTATAATCTCAACAACTTTAAGGACATTAGCTGGAATGGTTGGATACTTCCAAAAGAGCACCTGCTATTTGAGCTTGGTTCAACACTTCATCCCATACTTCATCTACATTAGCCTTTATTTTATAGTAGTTTTCATGGTACTTTAACATTTTCTAACTCACAACACTCTGCTAGGGAGAAGTCTATTTGATTTCCAACTTAGTTCCCCTAATCTTGCCACATAAATCATTTAAAGTATCATGCCCTGTGAATGCATCCTTCACATCTCCTGCCTGTACCATTGTTTCCAAAAACACAAAATTGTATAAAGGACAAATGATGTTATTTTTTTTTAAGTCGATGATGTTGTAACTGCCAAAAATATTTACTCATGGAAGAGGAATGTCAAATCAACATTTTTTCTGACAGAACTGAGATGTACATTCTGATTCATCAAAATTATTTTTATGATTCAGAACTGAGGTGTCCAGTAATGTGTTCTTGTTAAGGATACTTTTGGCTAATATAACTTTGTACATGCAAACACACACAGTCTTACACACAATACACCATAACACCATGGATTCTTGTCTTTCTTATTTGTTATACAAAACATCCTCAAATCACAAGTAGTTTCCCCCACCATCACACAAAAATGAATTGTAATTTGCAAGTTGGATATAATTTTCCAAAGCAACAAAATAAATAGTGAAAGAACAATAACAAACATACCTATCAGAAGAAACATGCCATGTGTTTGATAAAGGTATCAATCAGACCAAAGAATGTTGTGTTGATATTATGGTAGCTATGGGAGGTATTTACCTCCACGTGTAAACCTAACGAGAATAGAATATTCTGGGAAGCAAGAAGAAACTCTAATGAGTTGGCTAATAACCCTAGAAGACAAGTTAGCTCAAGAGAATAATTTGTATTAGGTTATTATCCTCCAAGAGAAGAAGTCGACTAGAAGAAATATTATATACCAAGTAAATAGGCACCCAAAATGAGAATTCGGCCCAGGCAGTTAGCCATAATTAGTATAAATACACAAGGCTAGTATTCGTTCTAGCAGGCATTCGCAGAACTGCAGAGCACACTTGTGCTCAATGCAGTTAGTCAGTTTGTGTGCAAGTTTGGAGGATAATCTATCGTTGCAGTTGTTGCAACTAAAAGATTATGTTTTGGTTTGGACTATATCTTGGTTATGGTTTGGACTATCTGATCAAATCTTGTTTGGTGCGCTATCCTTGGAGAAAGGTGGGCTACCTTTTGTTTGGCTATCTAGCCTAGGTTTTTCTTCCAGAGTGATTCTCTGTCAAGGTTAAGGTGCTTGGAGGGTGGCTTTGTCCTATGGTTGAGTGACAATAGTGATATTGTCTATGGTAAAATGATCACATCCATCACATTCTAACAATTTATGGGCCCAAACCTCCTTCATCTAGTCTAACCACTGGGAGGGAGCATAACCATAAGGATATTAAGCTCGTTGAAGAATTTCCTCTAGGGTTTCTAGCAGGAGTAATCACCAAAGCACTACCGCTAGGGTTACTAGTAGGTGTAGTTGCATAAACCCTAACCCTCTCATTCAGGCACCTTAAGTGAAGGGATTGACCTAATTTCTATATAGACTAGTGCACCCTATCCTAGCGCATCTTCTGGTACTCTCAACAAGCCAAGACGTCAAGTTTGAGTTTTTGGTCAAATCTAGGCTTGACCAAGTCAAAGTAGCCATGACTTACTATATGAAGTCAAAAAAAAAGTTAGATGAAGCTTCTAACTTCAGAGCATGGAAAAAAAGGATTGACCTCATCCTTGCCAAGAATAAAGTGTTGGATATTCTGAAAGGAAAGATCGTAGAACTAGACTTTGAAGAAGGAAAAGAGAAGGAACCACAGAACATTGTAGTTATGGAGAAGTTCAAATATGGTGATATCAATGCCATGAGTATCATAGTGGACTCTATAAAATACCACTTTATACCCTACATGTCCCATATTGACTCATCGAAGAAGATGTACGATGCCCTAACAAACCTCTTCTTAGTCAAAAACATTGGACAAGTAATGAGTCTGAAGAATGAGATCCGTGACAGGAAGATGAATGATGATGACAACATAATATCATACTTTGTGAAAATATCTCAGTGAAGAGATCAACTACAAGATATTGAGGAGATCATTTTAGAGAAGGAATTGTTAAACATAGTACTTGATGGTCTTCCGAAGACGTGGGATGCATTTTCCGCAAGCATGAAAACAAGGAAGGAGTATCCAACATTTGAAGAACTTTGGATTTTTTGTTCTCAAGAAGAATCAAGGATTAGTGCAAAAGAGAAGCCCCAAAAGAAGTACGATGATCAAGCCTTCACAACAAGGTTCAAGGACTTTAGGAACAAAAACAAGTTTGGCTCTAGGAAGAAAACAAATCAAGAGAAAGCTATGTCAAGGATACAATGCTTCAATTGTCAAAAGTATGGTCACTACAAGAATCATTGTCCCGAGTTAAAGAAAAGGAAGGAAACAAACAAAGAATTAGTTGCTGAAGAAATGGAACCCTCAAAGAAAGCCAAGCAGGACAAAACATACTTCTTCTTCTAAGACTAGGTAACAATACTCTTCATAGTTCTTGTACATACCATGTTTTCAGTACATATATTGCATATCTATTTTTTAGAAGATAATATGTTAAAAAAGAAACTATGCTTATGGAAGAACAACAAGATAAGGACTGCTATCACTATGACTATAAGATAAGCTACAAGATAAGCTGAAATCAGAAAGAAGCCTAGAATTAGTAAAGACAGAAAGAAGTCAGCAATCAAGAGGAAATTGGAAAAGGATTTGTAACACTTTGCAAAAGGAAATAAAGATGCAGACAAAAGTGTGGACTCTCCTATATGGAGGGAGATGATTATATATTACCAAAAGAAGAGCATGCATTCATACATGAATCAAGGATTAGGAGGGAGATAATCATATGATCCATTAAAGGTGATAAAATATATATCCATGGTAGCAACCATGAAAAACAATACATGTTCAATTTGACCTTAGAAGAAGTCTTCCTTGAAAAGAATCCTCAAAGCATCCCTAGTTATCCATCCACATCCATGATCCTACTATGAAAGGAAGAAGCTAGAATCTTTAGAGCATGGAATCTACAAAAAACTCCATGGACCCAAGATCTAAAGAGAAAAATGAGTAAGAACATGAAGATTCCAAGAAAGAAAGAAAAGCCAGAACAACTAGTCATTGTATTAAAAATCACAAGATTACCAGCCTAATATGAACTCACTAAAAGCAATCAAGCAGAGGTACTAAATTTTTTTATGAAGAACAATGTATGAAAGTCTTATGAATGTAAGCATTGCGAGATCCAGAAGTAGAGGTTATCCCATATGGAGGGAGAAGACTATGATGATTACTTGTTCCCGTAAACCAGATATATCTCTACATGAGCCATTATATTGTCCACAATATCAATAGGTTGGAATTTACATCAGATGAATGCAAAGAATGTTCTCCAGAATAATTGAACAAAGAGTGTATGTAGAAAAACCTAAATGCTTTGAGGTATACCATAAAGAGACCCTTGTATACAGATGGAAGAAGACAACTTGGTGGAGAACCTCCAATGCACAACAAAAGTGTGGTGAAAACTTTCTATAACAAGAGATATTGTATCAAAATGATTACTCAGAAGATCAGGATGATGGATTTCCAATCCATGACAAAGATCTCATGATGACAGAAGAAGTGCCACATCGGTATGTTCCAGTTTGATCCTATCCACAATGTTATGAGCTAATGGGGAACAAAATATGAATCCAATAATGACACACTATATTGATCAGAGCTATATGAAGCCTTCAGAGAAAACCAATGTTCCAGAAATACCAAAGTAATTTGAGATCAAGCATTACATTCTTCATGATGAAGTCCAGAAAAGAAAAGTGGTTCTCCAATATATATATATCTCCACAGATGAGAATATAAGAAGACATTTTGGTAAAGCCTCTATCCAAGATGAAAGAGTTTGTGTACTCAAGCTGGAGCTCATGGAGATGACTTCCCTATTGAAAAAGGAAGATATGACTCCCAGGGTGGGAGGGAGAACTAATGTGTTATTGATTTATGGAAAGTCATTTTTCAGTTTGAAAAATGGTCCAGGATGAGTAGTTCCTTTCCAGTTCGGAAAGTGGTTTGAGATTTCTGACAGATAGACATTTTCCAGTTTGAAAAATGGTCTAGATCAAACGGTCATTTTTGTAATGAAAATGGTTCGATGCATTACTGATGTACCATAGATAGCGATTTCCCATTATGGTTAACATGGGGAATGGTCTAGGACAATCTCTCGTCTTGATAGTTAATCAAGAAGACTGGTCTGCCTCGCCAGACAATCATTCTTTCGAAGCTCACAATTGTGAGAAGTTTTGAAGAATGGTTCATTTTGGAGTTTGGTGCGGGACATTCATTTCATTAGGAAATGGTCCAGACAGTCATTCCCTAGGGAATATTCATTATCTCCAGGTTGCACTTTGTTTAGTGCTGGAGGAATGGCCCAAATAGGTGAATGTTCTAGGTTCAACAATCAAGATAGGCATTCCTTAGGGCAGACTCATTCTCTCTAGGTTACACTTTGTTTAGTGTCGGAGGAATGGCCCAGGGTGGGGAATGGTGCAAGCTCATAAATTGAGACAATTATTCTTCATTTCTTGAGAAGAATATTACAGATATCTCATCATTGATGTTTGACCTTCGAAGGGAATATGCTCTTCCAGGTCTCACAGATGTGAGTGGAAGAATGGCCCAGATGATTCAGTTTATATCATAACATTGTTTCTGTGTAGGTTGATATCAGATGATTGTTATGAATACTGTATGTCTCTAGACAATAGATGTATAATACTATGGTGGATGTGTTCCACTGTTTGTGACTATATGTCACTGATCAAGTACTTGTGTGATACTTGGTGTGGTAGTGTACCAATGGATTGTAGTTGTGTACTACTATGGATAGACACAGTTGTGTTCTATTGAATGATATTGTTTCTATTTCCTTGAAGAATATCAACAATGTTGGAAATGATTATCAGCTAGATGGATGATCAATGGATAGATATTTCCCAAACAAAAAATGGTTCATGACATTTATTCTTCTAGGACATATGTTTGGATTAGAAGAATGGCTCTTGTGTCACTCTGTGGAGTGAGTGACTTATCCAGCATCATGTCTAATTACTCAGATGGAGTATGGTTATGAGAGATAATGCAACTGATGACACTAATGGTGATGATGGTTCTCATGATCTAGTCATGAGATAGTCTATACAACTATGTTGATGCTACCTGGTGAATGGTATGTTTGTGCTCAATACCATTACCTGTAATACCTCCCTGGCTAGGAGGGAGTTTTGATATTATGGTAGCTACGAGCGGTATTTACCTCCACGTGTAAACCTAATGAGAATAGAATATTCTGGGAAGCAAGAAGAAACCCTAATGAGTTGGCTAATAACCCTAGAAGACAAGTCAGGTCAAGAGAATAATTTGTATTAGGTTATTAGCCTCCAAGAGAAGAAGTCGGCCAGAAGAAATATTATATAATAAGTAAATATGCACCCAGAATGAGAAGTCGGCCCAAGTAGTTAGACATAATTAGTATAAATACAAGAGGCCAATCTTCATTCTTGAAGGCATTCTCAAAACTGCAGAGCACACTTGTGCGCACTGCAATTAGCCAGTTTGTGCGCAAGTTTGGAGGAGAAGTTGTCGTTGCAGCTGTTGCATCTAGTAGATTACATTTTGGCTTGGAGTATCTATTGGTTATGGTTTGGACTATCTGATAAGTTCTTGTTTGGTGTGCCATCCTTGTAGAAAGGTGAACTACCCTCTGTTTGGCTATCTAGCCTAGGGTTTGCTTCCAGAGTGATTCTCTGTCAAGGTTAAGGTGCTCGGAGGGTGGCTTTAGCCTATGGTTGGGTGAAAATAGTGATATTTTCTATGGTAAAATGATCACATCCATCATATTGTAACATTTTGTACATAAAAACCCTCTGAGTTGAAATTGACAAAAAACTACTCGCTTTCTAAGTTGAAATCGACCAAACACTACTCGCCTTTTGAGTTGAAACCGACCAAAAACTGCTTGCTTCCAATTGAACACTGAATAGAATGATCACCATGGAATGAAATGGGGTTCAAACGAAAGGTTAAATATAATTCAAAAATAATTTAAACCCACAAAAAATTGATCATTTACCTCCAAAATCTGAAATTTGAGGGTTTCGATTTCGATCGCATTCACGTCAATTTTTGTCATCAATGGCCGAGGAACCAGATTTGGACAAAAATTTAGAGAGATCCAGTCGAAACCATGAAATTTGGATGGATTTTTGGAGATATCCATTAGAACCTATGAATTTTTTAAGAGAACCAGGGCCATCAATCCACATTCGGTTGAATTCAAAAAATAAATCCCATGTTCAGCTAAATTCGAAAAATAAATGCATGATATATTTGAAGAAAAAATGAAAACATGAGAGAAGGGTTTCCAATCCAATTCCATTCGTGGTAGTTTTTGCCAATTATGGCCGATAAGAGAAAGGTTTCCAATCCATGGCACATTCGTGCCAATTTATGTGAACAATGGCAGATGAAGCAGGGTTGAGAGGAGCCCTCGTTTTTTGTTGTAACTTCCCCTGCATCTCTCGATTATTCTATTCATATACCAATGCACCTACAGCCTGTACTAGCACATCCAACAACACATCGTTCAAATAGTTTAATGAAATTTAATTCATCCTCATAGATATTGATTTAATATAAAATATATATTTAGCCGTGTACTAACACATCCAACAATACATTGTTCAAACAATTTAATGCCATTTAATTTGTACTCATAAATATTGATTTAATATAAAATAGATATTCAGGGCAGGGAAACTTTGATAAAAGTGAAATAATTTTGGGCATCTTTGATAAAAATAAAATATAGAATTAATATATTAAAAAAATGTCTACATGGCATTATTTTATCAATTTATTGATTTTTCCTTAGGAGGACCATTTTGAGTTGAAATTTCCTCTAATATGATAGATGTTGTGTATGTCAACCATACCTCTCATTCTCATGGCATTGATAATGGGTTCACTTCCCCATATTCCACCACCTCATTTGGTAGTGTAGTTTCTCACATTCCCATATTTCATTTCGATGAAGACATTTTGGAATCCCTTACCATGCCATATTACCCTTGGGATGATATGCATCATCATTCCTTATTTTTACCACAACAACCTAGTACCTTCAACGTCCAATATGATATTGAATCAAAAGAGTTTCTATATGAGCATGTGTTTTCCATATCCATAGATGATACTTGGTATGGTGACATTATAACCTATTTACAAACCTAGAAGTTGAGTCCCTCTAACTCATATGTAACATCAGATGGATTGGAAATTCACCTTTTCCTTTCGAAAATTGCATCCAAAGTGTATACGTGTATGTATGTCATCTGGATCATGCTACTTGCATGCTACATATCCACATAGTAGGGGGAATCATGCCTACCTACACATGCCAAAAATTTTCTCCCCATCGTCATCCAATGGGGGGGGGGCGCATCATGCTTGGGGGCATGATGGCCCCTTGGGTTGATTTAAAATTTTATCATTATCCACTCTATGCCTAGGCCCTAATGGCCTAGGTTGGGTAGACTCTCCTCTCATTCATTGATAATTTTTTCTTATTGGCCTCACCAATGCAATATCTACACATGGAATATAGTCGATGATGTAATGTCCCCCATCATAACCGAGGGACATTGCTTGTGGAAAATACACATAAATTCAAAATTTTACTTCTAATTAACTTTTTGTAACTTATAATCTATCAATTATATATATATTTAACCATTTAATGTCGACAAACTTTAATGGCACATATTCACTAATACAAAACATGCGCACAACAACATTTTTACTATGCGTGACAACTATTCATAGCACACGCACAATAAGATTGGTACTACACACGATAACTATTCCCAGCATGTGCGGCGATTCGAGTAATGTGCTAGACTCCTTTACCGTTACTACTAAAATCGACTAACATATTCATTGAAACATTGGTTTATGAAAAACATGAAAATAAATCTCATGCAATTGTCCATACTAGTTAAAAAAGTAAATGAAACTAATAATTTTCACCACAATAGCATATAATTCATTCTCATGCCCAAAGTAAAATGCACAACATTTGAACTCTTAAATTAACTTAGGAAGAAAAATAAACACTTATATTTTTAAAATAGTTGTGCAACTAGATGCTTGGTAAGGACATTCCACCCAACCATAGACTTGTTATTCCAAATCTCAATAGTAAGTCACCCTCAAGCTGAGGATAAAAATCCACAAGAAAAGGGTGTCTCTCATAGTCCACTCATAATTCAATATCCCTCAACCCATTGGTATTATTCTACAACTATCCCAAATTTCCTTCAACTCTCTTCCTTTTGACCTTATCAACCCAAGGAATGTACCCCTTCACTTATCTCAATCCATCAGGAATCCCATTTGTTTATCAAGGTCTCTCTAGAACAAGTAACTGGGAATATCTCTATTGGAAACTCAAGGGAACTCACTGCCAGGAAAACTACCAGAAACAACAACAAACATTTGTTGTTACAATGCAACTCACACAAGTTTTGACTATTCAAGCCTAAAAACATGGCTCTCCAAAATTATCTCGCTTGCTCTAGAATTCGCCCAAGCTTATTTCTCTATCTCATATGATCCTTTTCCTTGCTCTCTCCTTGTTGTACATGTAAAAATCAATTTGTAAGAAAAATTTATGTAGTTTTCCATATGAATTTCCTCTATTTTGGCTTGCTTGCTTCACTTACAATATTTCCAAAACTAATTGTACTCATCCCCCACCCATTATTTTCAATAAATAAGAGATGTGACTCTCACACCCACCCTCTTACATGAGTTTAATTATTGGGCTCTCATCACTCAAACATAAAAATAGAAGTTGTCTCCAATGATAATAAAATTCAGGAAAATGAGTTGAATTAATACCCATAATTAATTCCCCCCTTGGCCCCTCTTAGAAACTCTTTTATCGTATGAAAAAATCATCCCTCATCTCTTTCCATATCTCCTAGAAGCCAGTATCACATTTTATTTATTTAAAAATAGAAAATGCATTCTCATATTACATCGCTTGGTCATAACCACATTCATATCTACATTATGCATTAATTAAAATCAGAATTATAGTGGGGATGTTACATT
>JZKD02S1977819.1:379346-391362 GCA_000966675.3 Picea glauca | reverse complement strand
AATGGAATGAAAACAGCAAACCATAATGCACAAGTTTGATAACGGAGTTCGGCAACTTTGCCTACATCTCCGGGCCTTTTCTCTGTGAGGGAGGCTTCTTGATTTCTTTTTGAAAAGCTTATTATTACATATTTACATTGCCAATTGGCTTCTAGACTGATCTGGTCTTGTTCGCCATGATCTCTAGAATCTTGCACAACTTACGGCACCTGAAATGGATGTCCTGAGCTCTCAGAAATCGTCCAACAGCATCTCCTCCTCAACAGCTTCCCTGCCTCAAACTGGCTTAGGCCTGGCTTTGCCTCAGCATATCTGCTCTCCAAAACCCGTCCAAAATCTCTCCAAAGGCTTCAAAATCTGACCAAATGGCCTCAACATAGCCTTGGTTAAATAGTTGGGAAAGTTGGTTTCAATCTCCAACTTCCTCCCAAGAATTAGGCTTTAAAAAAGCCCAATAACTCCCAATTACATTAAAAACTGGTTTAATTACATTAATAATTCATAAAGTGGTTATGAAACCCACTTTTAACTATAAATTATTTATATTGGCCTTTAGCCCCCTCTCCTGGGCGCGACCCCTCTCAGCAAGGTCGTATGGCAGCTATATGACCAAGCGCTAGCCCCGTGGGCTAAGTGCTGGTCGCCCTATTGACGTTGGCTCCCGGTCATATCAACACTATGTGGCCATGCGCCATTGTTCAAACTCCTGTGCTATAGTTATAACATAACCATTGTTTTTAAATATTAAAACTGCGCATATAACGGTCAAAACCCCCGCGGTCACATATGTTTAACCCGTTCATTTATATAAACCGCGCAATATTACAACGACCATATGTAACCGCGTAGTCATATGTTGTTACAATGTAAATGGGGTCGGGACTAAGCCCCGGCCCGACCCCCCACAATATATATATTCTAACAACTTTAAATATAATATAACCCGTTCACATAACAAGTCATAACGGGTGGTCTAACGGCTAGCGGAGGTTTACGAAAACTTTGACATGACGGGAGGTCACCAGTTCGAATCCGGTCCAGGACACAAAAATTTTGATAACCAAACCAACAGACCAATAATACGGTGCCACGTGGCAGCCCACCATTGGGCCACGTGGTGCTTTTAAAACCAATCACAACCTGACACGTGTCATCCGCCCATTGGTCCACGTCACTTTCTGCGTCGTCTTTCGTACGTCCAGTCACCTGCCACGCGTCATTTTCATACGCTCTGTCATCATGACACATCATCCTGACGTACGCTCCGTCAGCTTCCACGTCCCCCGAGCCACGTCATCCGTGCCACATGTCACCCTTCCAGTGGTGACACGTGTCACCTTCGGATTAGCCCATTCGTGTGCCAAAAGTGCCAAATCTGCCTGACACATGTCATGCTCTGGTGCTGCCACGTGTCACCTTTACGACCATGCCATGTGTCACATGTATGGACGTGCCACGTGTCCCTGTACGGACTGACACGTGTCCTGTACGGACAGGTACAGTCAACATCCCAAATTTTTCCCTGTTTGGCTCTTCATACGGACTCCATTTGCGATAAAAATTATACCACCAGAATCAGGAAGACGAGCCGGACGCAATGGTGTTGGTTTCGTCGAATTCCGGGCACTTTCATTTTTGAGCATTTTTCATGCCCTGACAGCCTTCTGAATCCGATTTCGGATCATGGTCATAGAAAACCTGTCATGCAAAATGTCCTTGACCGCAAAAATTATTGAGGAAGAACTACCTATGATCATATACATGTAGAAATAAGATCAACAACGAGTCGGAAGTACTCAACATATAAACATTGGTATATGATTTACATGTCAAAAAATTCTGAGAAATTAAATAAGAATCTAGCCTAGCATACTATTCTTTAGGTGCCTATTTGAGGCCATGGAGTGACTTTTTCAATCATCATACTAGAGATGAGTTATGTATGTACCCCTAAGGTTTCTACATGTAGATCTCTTTTAAGAGATACCCATGAAAAAAGGCACTCTTCATGTCTATCTAGTGAAATTCCCACCCCATAATTGTTGCATTGGTGAGGGCCAACTTGATGGACTCCATATTTTCTACTGAAGCAAAGGTATCATCATAATCAATCGCATGGAATTGTTAAAATCCTTTGGAAACTAATCTTTCCTTGTACTCAATCACCTATCTATATGTTTCCTTTTTGGTCATGTAGACCAATTTACATCTGACAATATTATGATTTGATGGAAGTGGAACCAAGTCCCAACTATGGTTCTCGATGATGGATTTATACTCCTTTTTCATAACTACTTCCCAGAAGGGATTTTTTCACAATGTTGAGATATTTGGTTGGGTTGCGTATGCCCAAAATCCTCAACATCGCACGACACCAACGCCTTTCGCTCGGTAGCAAGGATTAACCAAAGTACTTGACCCATAATATGCCTTCACCAAGTCTTTGTTTCTTACTTAGTTATGTGTCTAGTAAATTTAGTTAGTTAACACAATAGTAAAGAACAACACTCATACAAGTATAAATGAAAGATATGTGTAGGCGACCAAACCCGCCTAACACCCAAAAATATTCAATAAATGAAAACAATATAGTGTTGAGCTTAACTCGTGCTACCGACATAAAGAGTTTACAAGAACAACGAAACAACTGAGCTTCCCTTGGGTGATCTCTCTTTATCAATTCATCCAAAGCTCCTTTCTTGCACACTTCATCTTTGGTTCCTGCAATTTCATCTCTCCTTTGTCCGTTCCCGAAATTGGTTCAAACTTGTCTTTCCATCTTGATGTGTTCAAATGGTGCACGTCCTTGGCTTATATCGATTCCCAATTGGCACGTCCTTTCATCAAGACAAGACACAACCTTTCATTATTTGTTGAGATGAGTTCTCCCATAGGTGCACATATCTTAGGTCTCACTCAAGTGCACTTCAACCATACTTGGTCAACTTATGTTTCCTTTGGTTATGGGCACCCATTTTTCTTTCACCTATTTTGTCAAACCATTGGTTGGCTTGCATCCAGAGTAAGTCATCTTGGTGGGCACCCATTGACACAGTGCACACCTCTTAACATGTTGCGCACACCGAAGGTGACTGCATGCACCTTTATAAGTTAATTTAATCCCTTCATTGGATCGAGTGATCATGTCACACGTCTGTTCAATGGTCTCCCTATGGGTGAGTGCACGGTGTTTGGGCACACACTTTTCTTCTTTTCCATAGGTGTTACACCCTCCTCGGCCCCAAGTCCTTGTCATTCTAGGAAATCCCAGTGCTAAGGATACCTTGTTATTCACCTTGAAATCATGGATATTGTGCTTTAATTTCCACAATGCCTCTTCCTTTTCCCAGGAACCATCTTCTTTGGATACTGCCTTCCAATGAATGAAGTACTCAAACTGATGATTCTTTCCAATTCCTGTCATCTTGTATGCCAAGATCTCATTGATTTGGATTTATGAGTGGAATGAAATGAATAACAAATTGAATATAATAACACAAATATACGGAGAAAAACAACATATATCTAGTGAACAATAACTTCTATTGAATAAAGAAAATAGGCTAAAACTATAAAACTGCAGAACTAAAAACAACTTGCTCGAATGGTGGTAGCTATCTCTGAGAAGAGATGTGGCTTCTACGCACATCCATCTGAAGAGAATGATTAAAATGAGGCTCCAAAGACATTTTTAACATTTCTCATGAATTCCAAACCACAGACATCCGAAAACCTAAGCCTAGTAGATGGAACACCAAAAGTTATGTGGGCCGTGATGGGTAAGTTGGTACCTCAAATTCTTGTGGTTGTAACTTTTGCATACAACCTCTATTTTAGGCGTGTGATAACCCATTGCAAAGGTATTTTCGATAAATACACATTATGTTGGCATGTTTTACAGGTAGCGTATGCCTGTCATTAATGGAAAGTACAACAACAATGATGGCTTGAGTACAGGTATAATGTGCCAGGTGGGCACCAGAAGTATTTTGGGAAGACACAATAGAGCAAGCTCTTGAAGACCAAAAGAGATAGTGCAGAGGTGCACACAGAGTGCAGAGTATGCGTGTTTGTCATTGATGGAAAAGATCATGACCAACAACACAACGATGATTGCATGACAAGATCAGAAGCTAAATTCCATTTCGGGTATCATAAATAAAGACTCCATTTTAGCGTTTCGGATACCGGGAGTTGGAGTAGTCAAGAGTCAAGACTCTTCATCACAGGATTTTCGAAGTGTCGAAATGAAAAATGCCAAAAATCCCAAAACAAGCACATCAACTGGAGTTTTAGATACTGGGCGTTGGAAGAGTCAAGAGACGAGGCTCTTCATCACAGGAGTCCCGAAGTGCCGAAATGCGAAACGCCGAAAATTCCTAAAAAAGAACATCAACCAGAGTTTCAGATACTAGGAGTTGGAGGAGTCAAGAGTTGAGACTCTTCATCACAGGAGTCCTGAAGTACCGAAATGCGAAACACCGAAAATCCTGAAATAGGCATATCAACCGGAGTTTCTGATATCGGGAGTTGGAGGAGTCAAGAGTCGAGACTCTTTATCACAGGAGTCTCGAAGTGACGAAATGTGAAACGCCGAAAATATCGAAATAGGCACATCGACCGAAGTTTCAGATACCGAGAGTTGGAGGAGTCAAGAGTCGAGACTCTTCATCACAGTAGTCCTGAAGTGCCGAAATGTAAAATTGCTAAAGTGTTGTATGGATAAGTGCTTGGTCACCACCGGTGGTCGCATTGTCAAAGAGCTATAGAGAAGAGCTCGAAGAGACAATCTCCATTTCGGAGGTTGGGACATGGAGAGTCGAGACGACTCATCACAGAATCCCTAAAACGTGAAATGCGAAATGCAAAATGCATGTTTAGAATTGGCCCCTGGTCATAACCTATGGTCACATCGACGAAGGCTCAAGGGAGGAGGTAGCATGAAGCTAATCTCCATTTCCAAGATCACGGCTTGGAGAGACGAGATGTCTCACCACAGGAATGCCGAAATGCTGAAATGTTGAATTACGAAATGGCGAAATAAGCACGAGACCCATCATTTATGATCCAACAGTGCAGGTTATTCGAGAATATGATCGAAGGGCTACTGTTGCTCTTCATAGTTAATTGATCAGTGGTGATTCAATTGCTGATGTGATTTTTGGAGGTTCACAATGTAACTACTAGAAATGACTGATTGTTTCCGCCAGAGGACTGGAAGAGACTTCAAGGTCATCGCTAGAGAAGATGAAGAGTCTCAAGGCATCTGCCAGTGGAATGAAGACTGTTCAGGAGGTGATTGATAGATGGAAGAGTGTTGAATCCTGTAAATACAATAGAGAGGATGAGCTCAACTGTGATAGAGAAGATGAAGTGTCTCGATCGCTAAACAGGGTAAGAAATCTTAGCATAACACCCAATGATAATAGACACATGGGTTCAATAGCTAGAGAAGATGAAGAGTTGCAATGATGATCAGGAAGAGCACTTGACATGAAGAGCATGCCGCAACATTGTGCATATGTGATGCACAAGGTGCATAGAGACTATAAGAATGCAGAACAAAGAAGAGATGGGTGCTACTATAGAGAGGAATCACACACGGGGAAATGGATGTTGTGGGAAGGAGCTGAAATACATAGAAGAGGTGTAATTCAGAGAATCAAAATAAGATGCAGAGCATAAAGCACAGCAGAAGAAAAGAACAAAGATGCATAGCTGAGATAGTAAAAGAAGGATGAGGTGCACTTGTAGAGAAGAGCAGAAGATCAGAAAGTGCAAGAAGATGCAGGCAAAGAGACACTGATATAAGAGAGTAGAGTAGTGTAGCAGAATAGTGATGATACTGGTAAGCCATTGATGAACATTATATCACTGTAATAAGTTTCAGTAGAAAAGATTTAGATTTCAGGGTGGCAGGGAGGTGCTAGGGAGGATTGTTGTCCTCAGAGGTTCAAGTGGGTGCTTGAAGATAGGGAGTTGTAGCTTCCATCTGGTTGCATCCATAGAAATGAGGGTGGTATGGTGGTGCAAGGGAGAACTGTTGTTTTGTGTTATACAGGTTGGTGCCTGTGTGACTGGAAGTTGGTGCTTCCATCCAGTTGGTGCTGGAAGACTTAGGGAGTTTTTACTTCCTTCTAGTGGGTGCTAGAGAAACCAGGGAGTTGGTGCTTCCTTCTAGTGGGTGCTAGAGAAACCAGGGAGTTGGTGCTTCCTTCTAGTAGGTGCTAGAGAAAACAGAGAGTTGGTGCTCTCAGCAAGTTGCATCTTG
Source organism: Picea glauca (assembly GCA_000966675.3). Lineage (NCBI taxonomy): Eukaryota > Viridiplantae > Streptophyta > Pinopsida > Pinales > Pinaceae > Picea > Picea glauca. The sequence continues at coordinate 385,091 of JZKD02S1977819.1, read as the reverse complement.
CAAAACAGAGGTTGTAGCCTCATTATGAGTTGGTGCTCATAAGTATGATAATGTAAAGAATGTAAAGATTACTTATCATATAAATAAGAAGAGGCTTTTACCCTTTATGGGTTTCCTCAGGAAATATCTATCTCTTTATATTTCATATGTGTGAATGATGCCAAATGTTCTATTTCTTACTTCCTTGCATTATTGTGATTGCCATTTAGTGCTCTGCAAAGAGTTTAAAATAAGCATAATTGTTTAAGATTGGTAACAACTAATTCACCCCTCGCCCCTCTCAGTTGTGTAACAATTAGTATCAAAGCCGAGCCCTTTTATCTAAGGGTAGATCCTAGAGCTTAAACACGTCAAGCCATGAAGGAAAATCAGCAAATAAGGCTCATTTGTTCAATGGAACAAACTTTTCCTTCTGGAAACTTAGAATGAGAACCTACATAATGGATTTAGGTGCGAATAGCTGGGATGTGGTAGATACTGGTTATGTAAAGCTAGTTGTACTAGCTAATAAGGATGACAAGCTAGAATTTATCTTCAACTCTAAGGCTATGAATGTTATTTTGAGTGGGCTTGCAGAAGCAGAATTCGTAAAAGTTATGCACCTAGGAACTGCAAAAGAAATGTGGGACAAACTCATTAGCAGTTATGAAGGTAATGAGAAGGTAAAGGATGCCAAGATTCAAACCTATAGAGTACAGTTTGAACAGCTGAAGATGAAATAAGATGAAACTGTTGGAAAATACTTTTTGAGAGTTGAAGAACTGGTAAATGCAATGAAAGCACTTGGTGAAAAAATTGAGGAACCTTCTTTAGTTCAGAAAATTTTGATATCTCTACCAGATAGGTTCAGCTCGAAGGTCTCTGCTATAGAAGAACTTAATGATCTAAAAAACTTGGAGTTTGATCAAATTCTAGGAACATTGACTACATATGAAATGAGAATAGTTAAAGATAAACCCACCTCCATAGAAGCATCATTTAAGACAGACAAGAATGAGGATTTTGAGCCTGATGAAATTGAAGAAAGATTTGTGAAGAGACCGAAGAAGGGATCAGGAAAATACAAAGGTAAACTTCCTTTCAAATATTTCAACTATGGTAAGATAGTTCATTTTGCAAATAAATATCCTCACAAAAGAAATGATTAGACATGTGATGATGAGGAGAATCACAAACACAAAAATTTCTTTAAAGATAATAATTTTAAGAAGAAAAGTCTTTGTGTAAACAATGATGATGATCCTTTATATGATGAAGACAATGACTCCTCTATTGAAGATAAACTAAATGACTTCATACTTATGGCCAAAGAGGACTATGATAATAAAATCAAAGGAAATGAGGCTAATGAAGAAGAAGTTGTGGCTGATATGGAAGGAGAATTGATCAGTGCACTAGAAGAGATTGACAGACTCAGAATTAAGAACAGAAAGAAAAAACAATTGCTGATACAGTTTGAGAAAGACAATAAATAGCCTGATGAAGAATTTTCCCTACTAAAAGTGGAATTAGAAGAGGCAAAGACAATCGAGGACATTCTGAAAAAATAGTTATCAGAAAATAAGGCAAGATGTAAAGCTATGGAAGAAGAAGTAGTGAAAACTAGGAAAGAGTTGGAGAGGTTTCAAGCCTTTTATCATCAGAATCTATCAAGTATCAAAGCCTCAGAAGGATTAGCCACCATTCTGAATCAGCAAAGGAATCCAAAGCTAAAAAATGGTTTGGGTTATGAAGAGGGATCAAGTAGTGGTCATCCAAGAAACAAAGAACCTATCAAGTTTGTCAAATCGTCAAACATTGACAACTGTCACTCTGCAAAAACAAAGAAAGAAAATCCGCCACCAAGAAGGAATGAAAGAAAAAGTACCAAAACCGAATCTGTAGATCATAGAAATTATCAGCATGAAAGAAATCGACCTCCTCAAAGAAGACAGAATTTTTCCAGGTACCAACATTTTTTATATGGATATTGTTTCTTTTGTTCTAACTTTGGTCATAAAGTTGTAAACTGTTCTTTAAAATTAAATTATGAGCAATCAAGACATTCAAGGTATAGATATCGTCCACGACAAAGAATGAGACAACCAAGTAACAAACCACCACAGACTGTAAATCACTTGATGGATGGGAAAAGGACATAGGTTAAGAATAACAATTGTTATGATCCTTTATTCGACGAACCATAATGTTACATCTGTAATAACTATGGACATAAATCTGTTGACTGTGACTTAAGGAACTATGAACTAGATTTGAATTCCCCTGCTGAAAATGTCAAGGTTTGGAATAATAAAGAAAGTGATAAGTGTGGATTAGTTTTGTCATCTCAAAGACAAACAAACGCTTGGTATATAGATAGTGGATTCTCCAAACATATGACGGGAGACAAAGGTAAGTTTCTATCTCTAAGTGAAAGCAAATCAGGAAACGTAACCTTTGGAAATGATGCTCTAGGTAAAATAAAGGGTAAAGGGATGGTAAGTTTAAGTAATGGAAAAAGAAAATCCCAAGATGTTCTGCTTGTATATGGGTTGAAACATAATCTACTCAGTGTAAGTCAAATGTGTGACAGAGGATGTGAAGTGATGTTCATGTCCAAGGATTGCAAGATAAAGTCTGTAAACTTAGGACAAGTGGTGGCCAAAGGCATAAGAATAAAAAATAATGTGTATGTGCTAAAAGAAGATAGAGAAGAGTGTCATCTAAGAAAACATGATGAAAGTTGGTTATGTCATAGGAGACTTGGACATATAAACTTTGACCACTTAATCAAGATCAAAAATCTTCAGGCAGTAAAAGATCTTCCGAGAATATCAAAGCCCCAAGATTCTATGTGTAAACCCTGCCAAGTAGGAAAGCTAACTAGGACACAGTTTAAGTCCAAGAGCTCTACTTCAATAGAGAAACCACTCCAACTAGTTCATATGGATTTATGTGGACCATCAAGACAGGAAGGCACAGGGAAAGAAAACTACTTCATGTTGATTATTGATCATTACTTCATAATTACTTGGGTTGCCTTTCTCAAGGAAAAAGCTGAAGCATTTGAGAAGCTTAAAAAATTTAAGGCTTTAACTGAGAATCAAACAGACAAGAGGTTAAAGGCAGTAAGATCAGATAGAGGAGGATAATTTATGTCAAGTGATTTTAAGGAATTCTGTGATAAGCATGGGATCAAGAGAGAATACACAATCCCAAGAACTGCACAACAAAATGGAGTAGTTGAGAAGAAAAACATAATAGTGCAGCAAATGGCCAGGTCAATGATGAATGAGAAGAACATTGGTCAAACCTACTGGGTAGAAGCAATACACACAGTAGTCCATGTTCTTAACAAAGCCCACCTCAGACCAGAAAGTGACAAGACACCTTATGAGTTGTGGTATGGGAGACTTGCTTCAATCAAACACTTCAAAGTCTTTGGGAGTAAATGTTACATAAGGAATAATGATGAGAACCTTGGATGATGATAGGTCTGATGAAGGTATCTTCTTAGGGTATGCTAAAAACAGTAAAGGATACAGATGCTATAATAAGAGCCTGCATAAAATGGTTGACTGTATTGATGTAAATGTTGATGAAGGAATCCCAGCAAGAGAGGTGTACAATAATGAGTCTTCTACAGAGGACACAACTGAAGCTGAAGATGAACAGGTCCAAGAATCAGAAAACGAAGAATCTGAATCAGATGAAGACATAGATACTCAAACAAACTCAAATCAACAGACAACTTCAAATTCCTCCTCTAGAATCACTCAAAAGAATCATCCTTCAAGTCAGATAATTGGTGAAAAAGACAAAGGTGTACAAACCAGGAGAAAGATAATAAAAAACACCATAGATTTCATATCCATGTTGGGACCCAAGAATTTTAATGAAGCTAGAAAAGATGACCATTGGGTTAAAGCAATGAATGATGAACTTGATCAGATTGAGAAAAACAATACGTGGGAGATGGTTCATAGACCTGAAGGTAAAAATATCATTGGNTCCAAATGGATCTTTAAGAATAAGTTGAATGAGCAGGGACAAGTTGTCAGGAACAAAGCAAGATTGGTCTGTAAAGGCTATGCTCAAATAGAAGGACTGGATTTTGATGAAACATTTGCACCCGTAGCAATATTAGAAGCTATCAAAATATTTCTTTCCGATGCTTGTCATAAAAGGTTTAACGTCTATCAAATGGATGTCAAGTCAGCTTTTCTAAATGGAGATTTAAATGAAGAAGTCTATATGGAACAACCAGAGGGTTTCGAACTGTCTAATAACACTAACTTAGTATGCAAGCTAAAGAAATCTTTATATGGGTTAAAAAAAGCCCCTCATGACTCGTATCACAGAATAGATACGTATCTCAAAGACAAAGGGTTCAAGAGAGGAATATTTGACAACAATCTATATATAAAAATAGAGGATAATGATTTTCTCATCGTTTTGGTCTATGTAGATGAAATCATCTTCGGATGTAATAAGGATTCATTGGTACAATGGTTTTCTTCTGCCATGGAGTCTGAGTTTGAAATGTCTATGATAGGTGAACCGTCATTTTTTTTGGTTTGCAAATTACTTAGAGGTCTAAAGGGATGTTCATTTCTCAAGAAAAATATCTAAGAGAAATGTTGAAAAGGTTTCAAATGGAAGATTCTAAACCTGTGGTCACACTTATGGTTAATGGATGCAAATTAAGCAAGTATGATGACTCACCTGATGTTGATCAAAGTTCATATAGGTCAATGATAGGTAGCCTGCTGTACATCACAACATCTCGCCCAGACATAATGCATGCTGTTGGAATGGTAGGAAGATATCAGTCTGCACCTAAACAGAGTCATTTGCTAGCTGTCAAAAGGATATTCAGATATTTGAAAGAAACAATGAACTATGGCCTATGGTATCCTAAGAATTAGAATTTTCAATTATCAGTCTACTCAGATGTTGATTGGTATAACTGCACGGATGAAAGGAAAAGCACGAATGGAGGTGTGTTTTTCTTAGGAGATTCTCTAGAAGCATGGTTGAGTAAAAAATAAGGTTTCATTTCTTTATCAACTACATAGGCAGAGTACATTGCTGCTGCTACCTGTTGCACTCAGGTATTATGGATGATTTAGACACTTGTAGACTTGGAGGTAAAATACGTTGCACCGATCCCAATTCATTGTGATAACTGCAATAGAGAGGATGAGCTCAACTGTGACAGAGAAGACGAAGAGTCTCGACTGGTAGACAAGCTAAGGAATCTCAGCATAACACCCAGTGATGATGGACACATGGGTTCAATAGCCAGAGAAGCTGAAGAGTTGCAATGATGATTAGGTAGAGCACTCGACATGAAGAGCATGCAGAAGCATTGCGCATATGTGATGCACATGGTGCACAAATACTATAAGAATGCAGAACAAAGAAGAGATGACTGTTGTTGTAGAGAGGAATCTCACACGGGGAAATGGATGCTGTGGGCAGGAGCTAAAATACACAGAAGAGGCGTAATTCAGTGAATCAAAATAAGACACGGAGCATAAAGCGCAACGGAAGCAAAGAACAAAGATGCATAATTGAGACAGTAAAAGAAGGCTGAGGTGCACTTGTAGAGAAGAGAAGAAGATCAGAAAGCACAAGAAGATGTAGGCAGAAGTACTCAACGCCTTGAAAAAGAGATAATTTCAGATAATAAGCCTCTTCGAGGGGGCAACCTCCTTTTACCCCACTTAAATGTTCAAGTACAAGATGATTCAAAATGAAAAT
>JZKD02S1977819.1:340605-367918 GCA_000966675.3 Picea glauca | reverse complement strand
ATAGTGGTATAGGGGGTGCCATGGGACCACTTGTTGGCCCTTAACCAATTTTCAAAGAACCTTGGTCAAGTTTGACCTACTTTGGGACTTCGACATGTTGGTCGAAGGTGGAGCACAAGTCGAAGCGGAGATCGCGGGATCTTGGCCCCTTTTTAGGGAATTTTTGGGATTAGGGTTTATGTAACGAGTATGGGGATGTCACCCCATGGGTTTACCCATGTTTAGGCCCTTTCGTAATGTACAAACATAAATCTTGGTGATGTAAGCAGTGGTGAATGGACGAATGTTTGGTTTGGTTGATGCTAGGTGCTAAGTATTGTGCTAAGTGCAAGTAATTGTAGGAGGCTATGTGCTTAGTGTATGGTCATTTGTAGTGCTTTGTTCACAGACTATGTGAGGATAATTGTAGTTCTTTGTGCACAAACTATGTGAGGATACCTTATGCTATTGTTGTGAGGGAAATCTCCCTATGAACTAGCAAATAGGGTTTATACTTTGCACGCAGATATGACCGAAGATAAACTACTTTCTACCTTCATCCCTAGATTTAAATACCCTTTTCTTAGTAAATTCATGGAAAGATAAACCTACCTCTTTCTCGACGTTTGATGTTGATCCTCTGTTGTACCTGATTATTTGTTCACAATACTCCTTCTAAAGATGACCTGCATACAAGACAAGCAACAACTACGCATGCATCCTACTTATCTACTAACGGGTTAGAAATCCAAACATATAATAATCAAACTATAAAAAGTTCATGAATTGGGATGGGAAAAGCATTTTCTTTATTACTTTTAATGAGTCAACTTACAAAAGTTAAGACTGGACACTGCTCCGCAAACCTAATCCCAGGCTCCTCTTCGACTATCCTCCAACTGCTTTGCTTTGTATCTCCTTTGGCACAAGGAAAGGCTAAAGGGTTGGGACAATGGGAATATGCAAATGGGCAGAGTTTCTTTGCTATATTTTTTCCCTTTGCAAATGGGACCCCTACCCCTTCTTTTATAGGTTAGAAGGAGCTCTCTATTTGGACGAACCCTCAGCCATGCATGGCTGGGAGTTTTAGTTAACTCACCCATAGCTTTTGTGTTCTGTCAACAACTTTCCTTTTTTTGTGCTTTTTTCGGTCCACGCAGGCTATTTTAGGTCAGCCAACATGTACATGCGTGCAATAATGGAGTAGGGCATGTGTGCCTTTATAAAAGAGGTTTTTTAAAGAGTTATTCAATAGTGCTTTGGCAAAGAAGGGATATGAGATGGCCTGATTCTAGGTAAGCATGTGTGGTGCAATTTAGGGTTATAATAGCTATAACTCAGGGAAGGAGGATCTAGTGAGGTGTGCGCAGATCTCCAGTCCTCTGTGAAGTAGGGTTTTGATGCTTTGTGCCTGTAATAAGCTTGACATAAGATAATAAAGAAGAGAAGAGTTGGTGGACGTAGCCCCATGCTGGGGTGAACCACGTATATCCTGTGTTATGATTTCTTTGTACATTATGGTTGTTATATTGTTTATGTGATTAATTCTTAGTGAAATAATGTATGTTTAGATGAATATGATAGCTTAGTTCCTAATGATGTGAATGAATGATAGATCTGATCTCTTTCCATATGTTAAGTTCTTAGATGTGTTAGATCCGATTGAATAATCCATTGTTCTGTAACTAGGGTTTGGATTTGCGATGTGAATAAGGGTTAAATACTGATAAATGTTAGCTGCTAAGTGCTTTGTTAAGTTGTGTAATCACAGATCTATGTCCTAGCTGGGTTGTAAACACTTGAGTCCTACAACCACCCCTGCCTCTACCTCAGGTGAGACTTCATTTGCTTCACAGGTGTTGCCGAAAGGGTTGGTAGTTAGGGTTTTGTTGGTGCGTTGTTGAAGCGTTGAACCCTAGGTATTCCCCTGTGCCAACAAATGGTTCCATTGTTGGGACCTGAAACTGTGATTGTTGGGAATTGAAGAAAAAAAATCTTTGTGCGTAGATCTGTTTCTTTAGTGTGCAGTATTCTACTTGACTTGTGAATCTCTGTGTTGATAAGAGAAGTTATATTTGAAGAAAAGAGGTAAGATCTTGAAGCTTTGTGCTTTGAGAAAGGTAAGATAAGTGAGTTTTTCTATTTCGAAAGTATGGATCTAGGTATGTTTGATAAATTTTGTCCTAGTCTGAAAACTAGAGTACCATTAGAAGAAAGAAGATTTGATATGAATAGATCTGATAGAAGCAATGGAAGATATGTTATTCCTATGGATAGAAATAATTTTTGGACTGAGAAATGCATGCAGGATCCTAGAAATAATTTTTTGCAGATTAGTTACTATGACCCCAGTGTGCAGTACAAGAAAAAGTTGGGGATCATTTAAGAGAAAAAGAGGATTAACCCTTTGTTACAGTTGCAGAAGACCGAGACACCTTTCTAAGGAATGCCCTGGTAGAAGACTTAGTTATCTTTGTTGTAAAGCTATGGACCATGAAGTTTTGGATTTCCCTAGAATGATTGCTAAGCTTGAAAGAATGAATATGGAACAAGCAAACCATGAGAAAGGCCAAGAGACTAATTATTATGGGAGAATCCCAGAAAGAATCAAAGACTGTATTAATAAAGATGAAAGAAACCCTGAATGACCACCGAGACACTAATCTATCATAGATCTTAAAAGACAAAGAATGCATAGAAGCAAGAATAGGAAACTTCAAGATAGACTGTGTTATGGATGAGGAAACACAAGTGAATATCATGACATAAAGAACTTGGGAAATTTTGGGAAAACCTGATATGATTCCCTCATTGGGAGGAATAGGATTATTTAGAGGAAAGATAATCAACCTATGTGGAAGACTTACCCAAACATCTATGAGTGCTCATGGAACTTTGATAGAGGAATAATTTGAGGTCATTAATTTTATTGAGAACAACACCCCATTTTCTATTTTTCTAGGAAGGACCTGGATTGAGAAAGATTAGATCCAAAGAAGAAAAGAAGAGGAAGCCCTAGAATAGAAAAAGAAAGAATTAACAGATTCCATGACTAGGAGAATAGCACACTTGATATAAGAACAAGAGAACAAGTCGAAGTTGCCAAGGACTAGGGATCTAGCTACTGAAGTTGAAAGAACACAGACAAACTTGAAGAACCTATCCATATAAGAGAGTAGGGCACCTACTCCAGAAAGAGAAGTTGTATTACACTCAAACCCTATGAAAGACCATCAATAGGGAAAAGTTACTATGCCAAGAGAAGATAAGAATCAAAATGGGAAGAGGAACCTAGTAACTCAAATTACAGGAAAAAAGGCTAGAAATCTCAGCAAGAAGAAATCAAAGTTTGAAAAATTACACGAAGCTCCAAAAGGAGCTTCGCAGAAGGAAGGTTTCCAAAATTTGAACTTCGTCAGAATATTAGTATAGCAAAAAATGGTACTTCACCATGGTAGAGAAATATAACCATTGGAGGCATTATGACCATTATACCGACGCTCCCGAACGGTTAGAAGAGCAGTTATGGACCAAAATCTCACCATTGGACCTATAGGACCTCTCCATAACGAATGGAATTTCATTGATTAAGTCTTTTAGACCCATTGGAAGAGACCGTTATGGTGTTTTCTATTTATTCCATCGAGCGTTGCACCAAGAAAACATTTTCCAATTGTGATTATCTGATCCCACAAAGAACTAGTTGATTTCACACAGTGATCATTGAGACCTCGCCACCCATTTTGTTGCATTGAGTATTTGTTCATCAACCTAAGATATCTGATCTTGAGCGTGCATGTCGGATGACATTAGCACAGTAGAAAATTTAGTAGAGGAAATTCTAATCGATCTAATGCCTGAGAAGGTAATGTCCGCAGAAGTTCAAGATTCATCGACGAGAGGAGTGCAAACCTCTCCATCGACTGCTCGCAGATACATACCATCCCAAGCTACAGCTGAGAAAAGAACCAAGCATCAATATGACTTGGAAAATGTGAAGTTAATATTTTCTATCCTGCCCAACTACATCCCACCCTTGGCCAGTGTCGTGATTCGTGACAGTGTCCCGAGGGACTTCGACTACACAGTCATCACTGTGTACCTCCTGAAGGGAATAAAAGAAATCAAATTGTAGTTGGAGAGGATTATAACCTTCAAGATCAACGATTATAATATAGGAGACCGCCAGAGCTATGGCATGCTTTCACCTCACAAATATCTGACCAAGACGAAGGGGAAGAAGTCGAAGATCATCCCCCAACCATGGACTATGGACATCACGAGATCCACTATCTTGAATGTGATGAATATGCCACATTTTGGAAGGCACTAGGAGGTTAATGCATGTGTTAAGCTCCTTTTTCCATGCTTACATTTTGGACAGGCGTATCACTGTCGATCCGATGTTGACCCATATGATCACTCGATTGAGCATGCATGGACCAGACCAAAAAATAATTTTACCCAGGGAAGGCTGAAGACCACACCCTGACATAGAGGATTAAAGACACCAACGATGATTTAGAGAAGGGGATGTGAGGCTACAAGGTAGCCTCCATTCAAAATGGCGCAGTGCACCTTTCTTTCTAGTTGATTGCTGGTAAGCTAGTTCGAAAGAATAGACCCACGCAGGTAACAAGGTTTGTCATTGACCTCATTGGAAAATGCATGGAAGGAATCTAGATGAAATGGGCCAGTTACTTAGTCAACCAGTTAGAATTGGATTTTCACAAAGCTCAGGATTAGGGCTATGAGTTCCATTTTAGCTCGCTGTTGATCCTCATGCATTTACTTCTTGGGAGATGCCAAAAGGTGCGACCTTCTTTGACATTGAGTCATTCGAGATGCTCATTGTGAAGTTCACAACGCTCTGGTATTCAAGAGATATGGGGAAACAATGGAAGTCGAATGCAGTATTTGTTATTGGATAAATCCATAAGTGCGGACACAAACCGATCTCCCTAGATCCACCTGGATCTAGAACAAAGCAAGACAAAATAATACTCTTTCCCTAAATTTTAACTATTGATTGAACTAGGAGGAAATAATCATGAACATACCTTATGATCACTTCCTTGGGTCTTTGTTGTTCCAGTTTCACTCCAATGCTCTTATGTCGTCAATACCACAAAAATACAAACCAATCGAAGTGAAGACAACTTGATATATTCAACAGTTAATCTATGTATATGATCAAGGAGTTATACAATAAAGTGACATTAACTTTATGGGAAAGAGACATATTACTGTATTATATTGATTGAAAGAAAAGATTACAACCTGAGCCTTGATGTTGCAAACCTCCTTTCGATGACCCTTAGCTCTGACACACACACACTTTCTCACTTGCATGAAGAAGATCAACCACTTTTGATAACCTTGCTGGAATTCCTAGCTGCTGTAGAGTCAGTCCTTCACACAATCTTCCATTAATTCTCTAAGAAATCTCTTGCTAGTTTGTTGCTAACCTTTTCCATGAGAATCCCCTCAATATATAAGAGAGAATGAATTAGTTACTTGAATAGGAATGATCCCAAAATATCAGGAAATCCAGTACTTAGATAACCATTCGAATGCCATCTCATCCTTCTAGAAGATTCCCTTCTAGAAGGTTCAAGAATTCATCTTTTCCCTTCTTTAGAAAGAGTTCACACCCTAACAGTTAGGCACAGTGTGAACTTCTCGCACCCTGGCTTAAAGCATCCTTCAAGAATCATGCATTCTGGTAGGAAAATGTATTGGTAGCCTACGAACCTTCCTCAAAACTGTGATTTCTGGAAAGAGATAAAAGTAACTTTCCTTAGGAGAAAGTTCTAATGAAGAGCCTGAGTATACCATCTTCAATACATCATCATGACGACCAAAATTATGGATAACAGAATTCCCCCCAAAGTTTGATATTGGAACTAGTGACATTCAATAGAATTTGTAAGCTACATGTGTGTGTCAAGAACCAAGAGCACATATAATCGAAAACCTGCAAACATCCAAGCATCGACAGAACATCATATATACCAATTTTGAGGTAGGCATTCCCATACTCAAATCATAGACTGATGACATTAAAGACAAAGGTCATGGCCACCAGTCATACACTGTCGATCCATGTCATCAAAATATAGCATAGCCACCTGAATACACTGTGGATCTATGTGATAAATTTTTAAATCAAGACGACATAGCCACAAAACATACACAGTGGATCTATGTGTCACAAATTATACATACTCCATCACAACCTGGATTTCAAAGATAATATCCAGGGTCTTCAATCTCGTCTCCTAAAGTATGAATCTAACCATGTGATTACATGTGTTGAAGTTGAACATGGTAGAAACCACTTGATTACCGGTCATTGATGTAACCGTTAACAAGTGCGAGGGAAATCACCATTGATGTCAATGACTCCCAAGGTACCATAGTACAATCCATAGAGAGTGAATAAAAGAGTTGATGTCGAACAATTGATGGAATCTTTTTATCAGGGGTCAATGATGTAAACCCACTGTCAAAAGCGAGGAAACTTTCCATTGAGGCATGCAAGCTCGAAGGTACTAAATAATTTCTAAGTCTTGATTCTGGATAATGAGCTAAAGTTGACGGAACAAAACTCGTCACAAGAGGGCTTTGATGTATCCCCCATCAATGACACGAAATAATTAATAGAGTTTGAGGGTGAAACAGTGCATTTTGCAATTTGGACTGGACACAGGGAAGGCCGACACAGAGAGAATGGATAACTGCAGATGGCTGACTCAATATAGGTTTCAGATGGACTTCTCTTGAACATATGAATTACACAACCAATGATTTGGCATCATTGATTCAAAGACGATACATGGAATGACCTTGTAATCAATCGAAAGAGAGACAAACGGATTTCCCAAACCAGCTTCAAATGATGAATAGGGGGTGTCATGTTCAAGAGTGACACTTACTGCCAATCAATACAAAAATGAAACATATCCCTTTCCCAAATTTCCCCCACCATTTCTGGCAAGTACCTCTTTATTTTTATGCAAGATTGAAGAGGATCACATATGCTTGTTAATATAAGCTCATCCTTCGGATGAGTCCCTTGGAGTATGTTTAATGAACCCTAAGAAGGAGTGGTTCGGTCCCATCACGGGTCTGTCAATGTTTGTTTAACGAGTCCAGAGATAGTAAACTTGAAGGTTTTTCAAGATTATAGAGTTTGGAAAAACACTTAAAAGAGAACTCTCTCAGTTCCTTTTTCGTAACATAGTCTGGATGAGACCGAAAAAGAGAGAAATTATCGCCCATCAGATGCATACTTCAAATACTTTATCGAGCTTGAAGATAGCAAGGTCGCTCGACGATCTTTTCATGTTTAGAGAGTCTGAAAAAAGCTTAAAGAAAACTCCAAGGGGGCTCATTTTTCGTATAATCGTAGTGAGCCCGAAAAAGTGATAAAACTATGCTCGATCACATTCTTATGTTTTTCACGAGTGCAAGAATGGACAAAAAGACGCTCGAGGTTTTATGTAAAAACCATAAAAAACAATCAAAGGCACACCATAACAGAGAAAAATATGCCCATATCTTTTTTGTAATCATCAATGTTTCACACCTGCAAGTCATTACACTCATTTTCATATTAGTAATTAGGTTTAAACAATAGATAAACATAAAAACCCACAACTGACATAGTAAAAAGTAATTTAAATGAGTAAATAACTACTTTTGCCATATCATTTCACATTTTCACTATTGTGTTCCAAAAACCCCCATTTTACCCTCCGACTTCGGCGTTGATTTTCGGGAGCTACAAGAGATCATTTGACGAACCGTCTGCAGCATTATGGTAATCTCTTCATTCTTGATCTTTTCATGGTTTAAATTTCTGATTTCATTGGTTAGTTTTTGCATTTTCAAGTGGTTTGTGAACCCTACTTATGCGTAGGAATTCTCACAGGCTGCCCATATGGGGCCTGCGAGAATGATGAATTCTCAGAGGTGAGCCTTGAGCCACCTATGAGGTTTTCGCACTGTATTAATGGGCCTCCTGTGAGAACCGCAAACTTAAAAAAAAAATTAAATATTTAACCAATGGAAAAGATTCTTATCATGAATAAAATCATTAATACTCCTTGTATGTTCCTTATGTAGATAAATAGCCACAAACATGGTGCTTGAGTGGCGAGAATGAGAACATGAGGAGGATAATGTAAATGCCAAGAATCACCCTCCCACCATAGCCACATTGAGAGATTGTGGGCTTTTAAAATACTTTCGTATCCCGGGCATGAGAGCCCAAGTCAGATTACTGGAGTATCTAGTCCGTATGTGAGATCCAGACCAGCAAGTTTTCAATGTAGGAGCTCACACATTAGCCATTGACATCGACGACATATATTTCTTGACCGAATTATCCAGGTGCGGGTCTTATGTCAGATTGACTGGAAGCAGAGGTGGCGGGTTAAAAATGAGTGAATATTGCAATCAATATTGTGTACCAGAGGCTGAATGAAAGAAAGGGAAAGTGGCGATCTGGGGAGTAACTGACTTGACTCTCCACACTATTCTCTTCATGACTGATCAGATGGCTAGAAGTTCTGCTCCCCATATGGCACTACATAGCTACTTCCAGTATGCCATCGAGTGTACTGAACCCCGGGTATTTAACTGGGCTGATGCAGTGCTGCACAGTAACAAAAGACAACTAACCAAGTGCAGGCGGGGTGAACTGAAACAATTTGGATATGGATATTTGTTAGTGTCTTTCTTCCTCAAGAGAGTCCCTGTATTCAGACTATAGGTTGAGTGGGACTTTCCAGGTCCTAGGGATCCGAGGATGCTTCGATGGTCTAGGCTTATGGCCAGACACGTGGCAGGACCAATCGTCAAATATGACGATATCTTCTTTGACTGGTTGCAAAACCAGATGCTGATGGTCGATGACTACGCCTACACTGGGTTGGATTTCCAAGGAGATCCAGATCTAGCACTGCCTGAGGACACTCAGTGGGGAGACCTCGTTAAGAAATACACAAATTTTCTCTTTTTAAATGTTTTTGAATTTTTTATATCATATTTAAATGTTTTTGTTTTGTATATTTATTCGAAGACTAACACCAAATGTTTGTTGATAACATAGATGTTGGACCGTATAGACCTCTTGGCACTTCTCCTATCCATCGACGAGGAGAAGCAGTAGCAGTAGTACCACAGTATGCCAAATATTACTAGGTGGTGGAACAGAATTTAGAGGGTCTTACAGCAGACATTCTAGATATGACTCTGGAAGAGATTCCACGACGCGATCAGCATCACACTGTAGGGGTATCAACAACTATGGGTTGACTGCTCCGCAGAGTTTCTAGGGAAGTTGTGTGCTATCATGAACGTCATCCATGACGTCACATTGTAGAAGCTATAAGCTTCAATTTTTGATATTTTGGTCTTCGAATAAACTTTTTTGTAAAAACAACAAACTTTTTTGAGCGTTATATATACAGATGGTTTCTACCGGTTTACTTTAATGTATGAATTTTAATGTGTTTGATTTATAAATGATTAAAATGTCTGTCCAATACATAATTAGCTAATGCATCTGTTAATGTATTAAGACATCTAGGAATATGTTGATATTCAATGTGATCAAAATACCGTTCCAAGAGACGAATCCGCAAATATACCCATAGCAAAGTAGGACTTCGAATAGAGTAGATATTACTTAGTTGTAGTACTACAAGCTGCGAGTCAAGTTGCATAACCAAATGACGAATTATGAGTGAGATAACATCTACCAATAGTTCAATAACGACGCTATACTCTGCGATGTTGTTGGTTGCACGGCCAAGACATACTCCTCATAAAGATATAAGTTTGTTAGTTGGGGCATAGATTGCCCAAGCAGTGGAAGCTAGGTTCTGAGTACTATGGCTAGCACCATCAGCAAAGCCAATATAGGGTAGCGAAGACTCCGACATCTGGCAATCAAACACAATGTCACGTGAGGGCAAAGACCAGATAACGTCAAAAGAAAACTAAAGTAACACAGACACAATATGATACATAAAATAAAAGTACTCATGCACAAATGACTTATTCATAGTACTTCTTCAAGTACAACCCATTCCTGGGTTCACTCAAAGGTATACCATCGTAATCAACTAGCTCATACGCTCCTTTTTCCAAAACTCAGCGAACAATGTAAGGACCACGCCACATTGGTTCGAATTTCCCAGCTCCTAAGACATATTTATCCTGTTCATACAGAAGAACAAGATTGCCTTGAGAGAAAATGTGAGGCTTGACATGCTTGTCATGATGTGCCTTTACACGTTTCTTCTAGGCCTCTATTACTAGAGTGGCATCACGTCGAGTCTTGTCTAATCGCATTAGATACAATAGACGTTCTTCTTCAGTAGAAGTATTGGGTAAGAGTTCGACATCTAGCTTCAGAGAAGGTATTTCACATTCTATAGGAAGAATGGCTTCCACGCCATAGACTAATCGAAAGGGTGTAAACCCCATAGCAGATTTGACAGATCTTCGATATGCCCACAATGCCGAAAACAACATCGTGTTCCAGTTGGTTTTATGAATTCCTATCATCCGTCGAAGCATAGTTATAAGGACTTTGTTAATTGCTTCGACCTAGCCATTAGCTTGTGGATAATAGGGTGTTGAGTTATCATGAAGAAGACCCAACTTTTCCATAAGTTCAGACATCATAAAATTCCTAAAATGACTACCGTGATCAGTAATGATAGCTTGAGGAACACTAAAACGAGCTATGACATGGTTAAAAAGAAACAACGCTGCAGTATTTCCAGTATTATCGAATGTTGGCATCGCCTCGGCCCATTTTGTAAAGTAATCAACAACTACAATGATGTAACCATGCCCCCCGATCGAGTGAGGGTGACATGTCATGAAATCAATGCCCCATTTTGCAAAAGGACCAACTGAGACCATAGGATGAAGAGGAGCAGGATGCGATCGAATTTTCTGATTGTAGGTCTGGCAGGCATGGCACTTCTGAATAGCAGTAATACAGTCATTAAAAAAGGAAGGCTGAAAATATCCTGCACGTAAAATCTTCTGAGCAGTAGCATACCCAGATAGATCACCACCACATGCTCCAGAGTGGCAGTCATTTAGAGCTTTCTCAGCTTCATCAAACATCAGACAACGTCGAAAAATAGAGTCAATTGCCCAACGATAAAGATTATCTCCGAGGATTATGTATTGACGAGCCTGATATCGGATGCGACGTCGTTCATTGCTAGACAAAGCAGGCCAAAAAGTCTGAGTTTGGAGATATATAATGATATATCCATACCAAATATTGTCAGTAATTATAAGGAAAAGCGATTCATCAGGTAATGAATCTACTTATACAGTTTCCATGGCAGAGTGAAGAAAATTGCATATTAACTCAGCAAAAACTAAGGATTTCTTAGACGTGGCGCGATCGAATTCCAAGTCAAACTCCTGGAGTATGACAATCCATTTGGAGTACTTGCCCCCTAGCAATTGACGTGTCAAAATATGTTGCATAGTGTTGTAATGTGAAATCACTATAGTTTTCCTTGAGAGAATATAATGCCGAAAGCATTGAACGGCTTGAATGACAGCTAGGGCCAGTTTTTCAACATGTTGATACTTGATTTCATTTGATGTGAGACTTTGACTCAAGTAATAAACAACATGTTCATCGTGTGCATCATCCTCTTGAACGAGAACCATGTCGATGGTATACTCTGAGGTAGCAAGATAAAGAAAGTAATCACGACTATAATCAGGAGGGAAGAGAAGTGGAGCTTTCGTAAGGGACAACTTCAAAGCCTCAAAAGAATTGTTGGCAACAGTATCCCAGACAAACTCTGAACCTTTCTTTAGTAGACGTGTAAAACCACGAGTAATCTCAGTGTAATTAGGGATGAAATGACGAAGAAAGTTTGCTTTCCCCTGCAAACTTTGTAACTGGCGCAGTGAAGAAGGAGGAGGGAGATTAAGAATCGCCTCAACCTTAAGAGGATCTACCCGGATCCCTTGATGTGAAATAATGAAACCTAGAAGACGGTCGGATTCTATGCAAAAAACGCATTTATGAGGATTTAAACGAATGCGATAGAACCGACAACGAACGAAAATTGCTCGGAGATGGGTAGGGTGATCGATTCGTCGTAAAAAATGAGCTGGTAAATCGTCCAAATAAGGTTGAACGATATGCTTGATATCGTGAAATGCATAAGACATAGCACGTTGAAACGTTGCGCCCGCGTTCTTAAGACCGAAGGGAAGTTTCCTATAGGCGAAAGTACCCCAAGGAAAAATAAAAGAAATTTTATGCTGGTCCTCAAGAGCGATGTTAATTTGATTATAGCCGGAGAAACCATCCATGAGAGAAAAGATTTCACTGCCAGCACAGTCATCGACAATCTGGTCAACGAAAGGGGTGGGAAAGTTGTCTTTTGGATAGGCTTTGTTAATATCCCTATAATCCACACAAACACATATACTACCACCTTTCTTACCAATTGGTACAGGGTGGGAAACCCACTCTGTCAGAGCCACGGGATAAATAAAACCGGCTTTGAGAAGTTTTTCAACTTCGAGTTTTATAGCTGCCGCTTTACGTGGATGGACCGGACGAAGGCGCTGTCAGACTGGTTTAGCTCCAGGGTATGTCTTTATATCATGCACAACAATTGTGGGGTTGATACCTAGCATCTCTTTGTAGCTCTAGGAAAATATGTCACGAAATTCTTTAAACATATATGTATAGGTGACAATTTCATATGGAGAACACGAAGCTCCAATGTGAACATTTTCAACTATCCTAGGTTTAACTGATATATCAATGGGAATCGTGGGAGAAATATTAATGAGGTTTCCTTTGGAAAACACATCATGTGTAGATCCAGGAATGGTCGATATGACAACAACGATTGACGGAGTCGAAATCCATTGGTAGTTCTCCAGAGTGTGTTGTTCCAGAAACAGTATGGAACGATGATGCCCATCATCCCAAGGGGTGTCCTCCATGACGGACATGATCATCTCATCAGTGGGAAATATGACATGGAAAGGATTAGGAGACAACTCATCAAAAGAAGGTGTAGAAGGTGTTGTCGATTGAATAGCATGATAAGTAGACTCAACCAGACTTAACAACATGACGTCGCCGAAACGAATGTGATCTCTAGGATCAGGGACTAGCCAAGGGTCGGAAGACACAGGAAGTTCATGAGGTACGATAGAGATCATGTTAATAGAAGAAACTGACGGGTGTGGAATATCAGGTAGTGGTGGAATGGGGAAAGTACCCATTAACGAAGAGTCTTTAAAAAGGCCGACACCAAAATTCACATAACCCGGTGGGGTTTTAGCTATAAACGACACGTTGCCAGTACGAGTATTAGAATTAAAGAAGGCAAGTTGATCAACCGTAACTACCTTTCCTTGATGAGGAAATCATATGACATGGAAAAGTGTTGACACAACAACACGCATAGAATCTATCCAGCTACGACCAAGTAGAAGATTATAATCCAGGGGAGCATCAAAAAATTTCACTTCAACTTGGACGGTCTTACCTTCTAGAGTAATAGGCAACGATGGAAGAACACCATAAGGCTTAAAACTAGAGCCATTGAAGGCTTTCAAAGTATTTTGTGATTCATTTAAAGGAGGAGAGCCAATGGCTTTCCAGCAAGCAAAAGACATTACACATGTAGAGGCACCCTCATCGATAACCGTTCGACAAATATTCGAAACACAAGATGAGGGGGAAACCTTGGAATATGAACTTCCAAGTCAAAGACTATTAAATTCGTATCTGTAGGATCAATTATGCCTATAGCTTTCAACGGATCCCTCCATTGTGCAGGACAAGACAGGAGGACTTCAAGGGCAGACATCGCTGAAGGTGCTTGGGCCAGATCTTCGACAATGCTATAGTTCTGGGTTGCACGAGCATGCGGATTGAAGGCCGATTTCTTAACGACACCTTTGGGGGGTGGTCGCAGAACTGTATCCAGGCTTGGTCGTTCGAGATGAAGAGGACCATTCGTAGGTGGAGTCAGTGGAGAGGGCTGTACCAAATCAAGAGGTAAATCATCAACCTTCTCCTTAGAAGGAGTATAGTCTTTGGATCTAGTCGTGAGTGAAACGTTATTCTTCTTAGAATCACTGGTACACATCAAAACATATGATGTCGTAGAAGTAGATGGTTGGTCATGGATGACCAACTGGGCCTGTTGTTGAGACGGGAAGGGTTGGGACAAGACTGCCAGCGTAGAGGGTTTTAGCGTTCCTTGAAGGAACTTAGTAACCTCGGCTCGACGTGGACAATCCTTCGTATAGTGATCGTCACCATAGATAAGAAAAGGATATCGTGGCTTACGCTTATCCCGATCTTCAACATGAGGGGTTTTAGTTTGCTTAGTTTGATTATTATTTTTACTCTCCTTATTCTTGCCTCTCCCTTTCTTTGATTTATTTTTTCCGGTCGGTGTAGATTGAACAACGTTCACCTTAGAAGTTTTACCGGTGGAAGTGGTAGGAGACAGAGCATTTTGAACATTAGAAGATGAATATTTAGGGTTTGTACTTGAAACAAAATGTGAATGGACATGAGTAGTACCAATCACACCGTCAGCTACATGCGAGGCAGCTGGAGTAGTTGAAGTGTTGGAAGTACGAGGACGAGGTAAATCGGGAAGTAAATCGTAAAGAGTTCCCATTTGAGAATAAATGAGATCAATATATTGAGCATGACTTATAGCCTTCTCTTCTGTGATGACACCACCCATGGAAATATCCTTACCGATTTCGTTCACAAAAGATTTTGTAAACCATTCTGCTAGTAACTGATCGGGAATCTCAAGTTTAATGAGACGTCGCCTCCTTCGCCACTTATGAATATGATCAGATATGTGAGTGCCTTTACTTTTTTTGAAGGAAGTTAAAATCTCAGTCCCGATATCATAACAAATCGGTAACTGGTAATGTGTAAGGAAAGCCATAGCTAGGGTGTTAAAATCAGAGAAGAAACCTCGTGGCTATTCAATATACCACTTCGTAGTAGAACCAGTAAGGGTTCGTTGAAAAAGACGTAGACGAATGGAGTCATCCATCAACGAGTTGGACGAACACCATAAATGAAAAGTCATAACATGATTATTTGGGTCCTCTCCTTCTTTGCCATCAAATTTTGGAATATCCGATGGAAGCTTAGCAAGAATAGAAGGCCATTGAGGAGAGTGACGAATAGGATCATTTAGAATCCTAGACAAATCTAGCAAATCCAAAGTAGCAAGAAAGGGTAAATGTCTATTCACCTGTGGATACTGGTGACTTTGGGGTGGAAGCCCTATCGGCAAACCAGTAGGGCCATAAGTAGTCTTCCCGTAGAGGGAAGACCCTTGTTGATTCGGTGGTGGTTGGATAGGATAGTAGCCCCAAGGATTGTAACCTTGAGTTTGAGTAGGAACCTGATTTTGAGTATTGTGACTCTGACCCCAAATAGGATCAGGTATACCTGGATATGGTTGGCCTATAGTAGGGACAGTTTTCTTCCCCTCAGCATTTTGAGGGAAGTTTTGTAGAATCTGATTCCAATACTGGGCCAATTCAGGAGGTATGTTTTGTCCAAAAGGTGAGGTTGGTCCTCCTATCGTAGGTATATTTCCACTCGAAAGTTGTGTGCCAACCGTAGGTTGCGTAGTAACTGTGTTGTGTCCGGGAAAAGGAAAAGGAACCGTACCATCCTATCCACCAATAGGAATCTGCAAGTTTGGTGCAACAGTTGGGATAGTACCACTAGGATTAGGATTGCCGGATGGAAATGGAGGGAGCGTCGGGATAAAACCGGGAATAAGATGCCCAGGAAAAGGAGGACCACCTAGAGAACCGGATGGGGTTTGCAGAGGTGCTGGATTGGAAGCATTCAACAAAGCATTTAACACATGGTAACTGGGTGGTAATGTCGGGTTGACATCAGGCATTCGTTGGGTATTGATAGGAGCAAGAGTAGTCGCAGTAATTTCGGTTTGGACACTCGTAGTATTAGCGAGATGGGCCATCTTGGGGGGAAGAAAAAATTGATAAGTGGTATTCACTGGTGTAGTTTCTGTCTCAGAAAACACCGGAGGGTTGATTTCGTAGACTATAGGTGACTCAACACCAAAAAGTACACGTCGGAAATCACCTGACCAAAAAGGATCTTGGCCTACTACACCGGGAGAAGGCCCAACGGCCGATTCAGAAGATGTAACAACTGCTTCTTCAGAAGAATTTAATCGCACAAAAGGTCGTTCACCATGGCGAATGCGATAATCCTCTCTAGTATTGGTAATTCGAAAAGGCTCTAGAGAGTTAGTTGATTCGAATTGTGGTGTGGTGACAACTGGGACGTCACTTATTTCCACGTGTGGTGGAGTAACAACTGGGACTTCACTCTAATGAGGAGAGCCCTAGGTGTACTTGTAGGCAAAGGTTGAGAACCATACAGATGCTCTGGAGATAAACCTTGCATTCTACGTGAACGTCGTGGGGGAGCAATTGTAAATGAATGACAAGCTTCACGAAGAAATTCCTATGGTCAACTTCGAGAAACAAACAACACGCACTAGTAAACAAAATCTAGAAAGCAATCACCAAGCAAACAATACCTTATAATTTTGAAGCCACGAGTTGGTGATGAAATCCAATGTCACAACAACGAGACAAGAAGGGGTGGGGCTATGGTGGAAAAGTTACGTTGACGACCTGCTTAACGGAATTACACCCTGGTGCAAGCTCCCACACATAATCGTGGGTATACCCTCCAAGGAGCCCGAGTGAGTTTGATCAACGTTAATTCCAGGTATCGTGAAGACTTTCCCCTTCACAGTCACCTCGGGTAATAACCTAGAGATATAGGCCACTAAGGTCACCACCAACAATAGTAAATCCTGGGGGAACAATCGTCACTCCGATCCGCACGCAAGGGCAGGATATCTAGCCCGAAATAAACTCAAAAGGCTTCCACTCATCATTGTGGGTATACCTCGGAGTGATCCCCATAATACGTGCAATCGCTACACTGATGTCAACAAAGCAGGGTGAGTAACTCTGCCAACACCAATGCGACCTAGTGGTTGACCCTTGTGTTAGAAGGGCTTCCCAAGACAATATGTTACAAATGGAATTTAACACTCCCTAACTCAAGATGCTATTGTGTGTTTTGAGCTTTTGGAGAGTGTATCTCTCTTCCTACTCCAAAGCACTAGCCTAGCTAAATGTTGGTGTAAAAGAGCCCTAGAAAAGAGGTACTAGATAAATTTTAATATTACGCAATGTTTTTAAGAGCTGTTGTTTACTCCAAAGTAACGAAAGTGGAGCTCATGTTGTATGACTCTGACCCAAATAATGCAAGGATAATAATGAAATATAACACTTTTCATTCCATGAATCCTATTTATGGGAGAGAGAGAATTTTCCAAATCATCCTTGTACTACAATGCAATGCACCATTTCCATTTAAATGTCAATGCAAACAATTATTCATCAAATGACAATCTCTATATGTCTTTTTCAAATACTTCAATAAGTTCTTAAAATTTGATTTTTCAATGTTTTCTGAAATACAAAAAACAATATTTTTGAAAGAAAAACTTGTTGTTCACTTTTCAAAAAGAACTCTGATTAATGAGAACAAAAAATCAAATCATAAATATTCAAGCAATAACAACCTAATCAACTCTTTCAATGAAAGAAAAAACAAAAAGCAAACCAATCAGTCTTCTCAATGCAAATGAAAATGTTCTTTCAAATCAACAAGCAAATGAGAAACACCAAGCACTTAACTCTCAACCAATCACTAGTTCTCAACCAATCAGACACACTCAGCTCTTGAGGTCAGAGAGAATGAATTTGCCAATAAGAGTCAAGAAACGAAAGTCAAGCTACAAAGGGCAAGAAAAACCTTGAAACCCTAAAATTGTTCAAGCATGCAAACTAAAGCAAAAGATATTCCAATCAATGGTCCAATAAACCCAAAAGAGGTAATTGAATTGATCTGAGCAGTTAGAAAAATCAAATTTCAATTTCAAAATTTTCAAAAATCTTTCTTGCAGGCAAGCAGTGTTACACAGTGCGAGAATCTATGATTCTTGCAGGCAACCTTTTAGCAAGGTGCGAGGTTCTCGCACTGAACCCTATGAGCAAGGTGCTAACTTGACTACTTCTCACAGGTTGCAGTTAAACATAGTGCGAGAACTCCTGAAGATGACAAAAATTTTGAAAATGAAAGCAAAATTGACAAAAGCTTCTGGACCCAGAAGGTCTATCAGGATATCCTGAAGACTCAGAGACTGACAAGACAGGAGAAAAATGAAACTAGAGAAAATGGCCATAGAAAAATGCAAAAGACCATAAAGAAAAAGGGAATGTCCCTAGTGGAGTCGCCAATTTTGTTATTGGATAAATCCATAAGTGCGGACACAAACCGATCTCCCTAGATCCACCTAGATCTAGAACAAAGCAAGACAGAATAATACTCTTTCCCTAAATTTTAACTATTGAATGAACTAGGAGGAAAGAATCATGAACATACCTTATGATCGCTTCCTTGGGTCTTTGTTGTTCCTGTTTTGCTCCAATGCTCTTGTGTCGTCAAGACCACAACAATACAAACCAATCGAAGTGAAGACACATTGATATATTCAACAGTTAATCTATGTATATGATCAAGGAGTTATACAATAAAGTGACATTAACTTTATGGGAAAGAGACATATTACTGTATTATATTGATTGAAAGAAAAGATTACAACCTGAGCCTTGATGTTGCAAACCTCCTTTCTATGAACCTTAGCTCTGACACACACACTTTCTCACTTGCATGAAGAATATCAACCACTTTTGATAACCTTGCTGGAGTTCCTAGCTGTTGTAGCATCAGTCCTTCACACAATCTTCCATTAATTCTCTAAGAAATCTCTTGCTAGTTTGTTGCTAACCTTTTCCATGAGAATCCCCTCAATATATAAGAGAGAATGAATTAGTTACTTGGATAGGAATGATCCCAAAATATCAGGAAAGCCAGTACTTAGATAAACATTCAAATGCCATCTCATCCTTCTAGAAGATTCCCTTCTAGAAGGTTCAAGAATTCATCTTTTTCCTTCTTTAGAAAGAGTTCACACCCTAACAGTTAGGCACAGTGCAAAATTCTCGCACCCTGGCTTAAAGAAGCATGCGAGAATCATGCATTCTCGCAGGAAAATGTATTGGTAGCCTGCGAACCTTCCTCAAAACTGTGATTTCTGGAAAGAGATAAAATTAACTTTCCTCAGGAGAAAGTTCTAATGAAGAGCCTGAGTATACCATCTTCAATACATCATCATGACAACCAAAATTATGGATAACAGTATTCCATACCTACTACCTGCAGCTGAAGAGGGCTATTGAGTCTTTCCCTCGTATGATGCTGAACACCCTAGAAAGGTTCAAGCCTCTTATGAAGTTTCGCGTAGATAGGCACTTTATTTATATCATTGGGTGTGCAGATGAAAGTAAAGAAGAGATTCAGTCCTACTACAAGCTCACAAAGGAGGACCTGGAAGAAATCACTAAGGAATGAGAGACAGAGTTAATTATACCAGTCAACCAGGAAGAACTATCTGAACCCAATCTCATTGGAAATATGGTGGTTACTCACGATGAGTATGTTTCACCTAGCAGTAGCAGGAAGAAAAAGAAGGAATATGTATAGGAAATATGCAGCACAGTAGAAGAGACTGCATCCAATTAATCTAGCGGAGGTGGTGATGATGAAGTGGACAAAGAAGAGAAAGAAGGGGAAGAATATAAGAAGAAGCAAGGTGAAGTAACACCACCACAGAATCCCCCTGATGATGTAGATCCATATAAGAAAATAAAGGTTTCCCCCATGAAACCTACATCGTGGGATAATTCCAATCCTAGTAAGCCAAAGATATAGATTGTACTCACGATCGATGACATTGACTTCATTATTGCAGTTGTATCAAACACCTCAGAAGATATTTTGAAAACCACTGAAGCAAAAAAATAATCCATGTATGATAG
Source organism: Picea glauca (assembly GCA_000966675.3). Classification (NCBI taxonomy): domain Eukaryota; kingdom Viridiplantae; phylum Streptophyta; class Pinopsida; order Pinales; family Pinaceae; genus Picea; species Picea glauca. The sequence continues at coordinate 347,869 of JZKD02S1977819.1, read as the reverse complement.
AATTGAGACAGAGCTAAGAGGTGTACAAAAATCCCTTCACTCAAGCCATACAGTGTCTAGTGCACCCCCACCATCAGATGAAATAGAGTTGGGAGATGATCCTTCCCAACTCCATAGAATAGTTGATGTGACCAAAGCTCACCTTTGTCGTGTGCAGGAAGAAAAATAATAGGCCATAGTGGCCTTGAAGCAAGCACAAGAGGAAGTCATAGAGAAATGTCGATTTGTGCAGTAGGAGAAGGACAACCTCCAAACCAATTTCTAAGAGGATAGAGTGAAAATCCAACAGGATAAATAACAACTGTTGGTGGAGTAGGTTGGAGTTAAAGAAGCAGTCCACAGAGAACTTTGCTCTGTGACATGATTAGATAAAATGGAGGAAGACACGGTGGAGAATCAAGTGGCAAAGCTTGTTGAATCCATTCAACAGCTTCAACAGAAAGTCACAAAACTAGAGCTAAAAACAGTGCCAATAACTTCACAGGAAGTGTGAGACCAGAGAGAAACAACTACCTAGAGCATAGTTGAAAGGATCAAATAATTAGTCGTGGAATGTAAATAGCTAAGAAGTCACAGTGCCCAGAATTATGAGCAACTTACCAAGGACCATGAACTGAAGAAATTGGAGTCACAACTCTAGGAGGCAAAGAAACAAGAAGTAGCAGTACAAGCACAGTTGAAACTCCCGTCAGCAGTTGGGAGGATGAAAATATCCCAAGAAAAATGCACATCTCAACAACAGGTCCATGCCATACAAAGAAGAGTCATGGAAGTAACTCAGAATCTCCAGCCAGTCTGGGATGCAGATTTCCTACTTTTTGAGGAGATTGAAGGCCGAGGAGTAGAGTTGGAAGAAGTAGTCAATTTGGTATAACAACACTTAGAGGGACCTGTGAACGAGGAATTTATTCAAGAGTTCACTGAGTAGGTGGACTTGGTGCAACAACAGGTCAAGCCAAGATAAAGGATTTTGAGGCAGATTTACCCATACCATAGTGACTCGGGATGAGTCATAGGTGAGTGTTAGGGGATTTTTGGTCGTTGACGAAGTTTTCGATAAACTTGGTCAGGTTTGAGCTACTTTGGGAATTCGACAGGCTGGTCAAAGGCAGAGCGCAAGTTGAAGTGGAGATCATGGGGTCTCAACCCCTTTTTAGGACATTTCTAGGATTAGGGTTTATATAACAGATATGGGGATGTTGGCCCATGGGTTTAACCCTATTTAGACCCTTTTTTAATGTATAAATAGAAATATTGGTGATGTAAGTAGTGGTGAATGGTTAGATGTTTGGTTTAGTTGATTCTAGGTGCTAAGTGCAAGTAATTGTAAGAGGCTTTGTGCTTAGTGTATGGTCATATGTAGTGCTTTGTGCACAGGCTGTGTGAGGAGACCTCATGTTGTAACTCGGGGAAGGAGGATCTGGCGAGGTTCACACAGATCTCTAGTCCTCTACGGAGTAGGGTTTTGATGCTCTGTGCCTGTAAGAATCTTGAAAGAAGATAATAAAGAAGAGAAGAATTGGTGGACGTAGCCCCACACTGGGGTGAACCACGTATATCCTGTGTTATGGTTTCTTTGTGCATTATGGTTGTTAGATTTTTTATGTGATTAATGCTTAGTGAAATAATGTATGTTTAGATGAATATGATATCTTAGTGATCCAGGAGGCTCCCCAAGCTCAGAAAATGCTCAAAAATCAAATTTCTCATAATTGGATGAAACCAATTCCATTGCAACCGGCTCGTTGTGTTGATTTTGGAAGTATATTCACTTTCTCAAACGGGCTCCATATGAGAGAGTTATCACATTATGATCGTATTCTCAAATAGTTAAAAAGTCAAAGGTCAAACTGACAATGCTGATGACAGCATGACGACAGCATGACATCACCAACGACACCTCATGATGTAGACTTGGACCAATGGCAGTGTGACAAGTGACAATAGTTGACTGGGAATATGTGGATGGCAGATTCAATCAGAATTGGACACATGGAAAAAGTTGGTCAAATGTTGAGGTGCCACATGGCCCGGGCATGGGAAGCCATGTGGCACCAGGTCAAGGTTGAGTGGCAAGTTCCAAAAAAAAAAATTGTGGGTCCATGGGTTTTGAACCCATGACCACCCACCAAGCCAAAGCCTTTGGAAAATCTCCAACACCAATGTGCCATACATAGGACTTATTAACATAAGTCAAATATATATATTATAAGCTTTGTATTGTATTAAGGTTGGCATGAAAGGGGTTGGGGTTAAGCCCTGGCCCATGGTTTCATGTAGTATTGTGACCACATGTCAGCAGAAAGGGGGCATGGTCGCAACCACAAGGGCGCGTTTGTAGGGAAGGTCCCATGGCATGCGCCCTAAGACTAGTAGCTAGCACATTTAAGGGGCCAATGCTTAGCCCTTTGGACTATCACTTGGCCATATGGAGTGCATATGAAAGAGAATTGGGGGCATGCGCTTAGCCAAGGGCACTTACTATGTATTTTTTAATTAAAAGTGTGTTTTTGACTTATATTTAGCCCATAATTGGTATTTTGCCTGATATTATGACCAGAAAGTGGTTTGTTTTTGGGATATCTTGGCCATTTGGAGGGGGATTTGATCCTAGAAAGAAGCTAGATCTTCAGGAGAAGTTAGGATTCTCTTGTTGATCCTAAAAATGATATAAATCAAGCCTTTTGGAGCTTGAGGGTAACGTTTTGATGCAAGGAATTGGAGGAGCATTTTATGTATTTTGACTTTTTTCTCATGTTTTGAGACGCCTTTTTGTCATGTTTGTGAGAGGAGTTTGAGGAAGCATACATGCGTATGAGAAAGGAGGTCTTGCACAACAGATCTGAAGTCTGCTATGTAGCAACAAGGAGCCATTGTAAAGAACTTGAGCATTTGAAGATTAATAAAGAGGTCCTTCACTTGGAAGCGAGCCTAGAGACGTAGCCACTCATTGGTGAACTCCACTATCAAGCTCTTATTTTCTTTATCTCTTTTATTGTTGTTCATATCTTTGTTTTTATAGTATGATTAATTAATAGTTGAACTCTTTAAACAACTTTAAGCATCTAAATAAGACAATTGTTTATTATTCCTTCCATTTGTTGATCACTTAGTGCCTAATGATGTGAATGAATGCTAGATCTGATATCTTTCCATATGCTAAGTGCTTAGATGTGTTAGATTTGGTTGAATACTACATTGTTATGTAACTAGGGTTTTGATCTGCGATGTGAATAAGGGTTAAATACTGATGAATGTTAACTGCTAAGTGATTTGTTAAGTGGTGTAATCACAGATCTGTGTCCCAACTAGGTTATAGACACTTGAGTCCTGCAACCACCCCTGCCTCTACCTCAGGTGAGACTTCATCTGCTTCACAGGTGTTGATGAAAGGGCCAATAGTTAGGGTTTTGTTGGTGCATTTTTGAAGCATGGAACCTTGGGTCTACCCTTGTGCCAACACTACCCCTAGTATGGAAAGGGGGGCACGACCCTTCATAAATGCTAAAAAACGGGTCGAATTTTCTAAGGAAAAAGTGTGTTTTGACCTAGAAATGATGGTATTCCTCCTCCCATATGACTTAGAGGTCATGAAGAATTGTTTTAATGGTTTCAAAGGGTGAAAACTGTTGGGTATATGTGTTATATTCTTTACATGTGTGTGTGTGGGCACATCAAATATGACAATTGTGTTTGATGATCCCTACCACTAGAGCTCTGTCATGTGCATCGGGCACTTTCCTAGGGGGGTCCCATGGGGGGGGGTAGGTATGCCCCCCCCTAGTTACACGAAGCGTTCGGGGAAGTGCCCCAAAAAAATTTTTGGGGCAGTTTTTGCTATTTTTAGTAGATTTTGCTATTTTTAGCGGATTTGTAAATTAATCCCAGATTAAGGGATTAGGGTTTTGGTATCTATGGAATACCTAAAAAAATTGTATATATTATATGGTGAATGGTGAAATTTGATATAATGAAAATAAGAAAGGTTTTTCCGATTGAGGGTTTCCGGTATAAAATCTCTGTGTACTCTCTGTATGAGCCATTGAATAATTTCTGTCTTGCTTAAGAATCTATACGCGTTGCTTTACTTCATAGGTTTAAAAATTACATGTGGTATCAGAGCTCATTTTTTGCTTTAGAGGGACGCTTTTGTTGTTGAGGGTTTGGCTCAATCTTGATAGATCAAGTTTATCTTGGGTCTGTGATAAACCTAGGTTTAGTGGGAGCTTTTGCAATGGAGATTTCAGTAAAGAAAGAGGAATGGGGAGCTCATCTAGAATCAAGATAGAGAAGTTCAATGGTAAAAACTTTGAGCTATGGAATCTCAAGATGGAGGACCTTCTTGTAGGCAAAGAACAATGGATCGTTGTGGATCGTAGTACACAGGCTATTGGTACACCATCTACAAGCACACAGGCTATTGGTACACAACCTACCAGTACACAAACTACTAGTACACTAGGTACTAGTATGTCGAAGGAAGATTGAGACAAGTTGGACAGAAGAGCAAGGAGTACTATTCGACTCTTCTTGGCAAATTTGATGTTGTTGAATGTCTCAGGAGAATCGACAACCAAGGAACTATGGGATAAGTTAAGGAATTTGTATCAATCAAAGTACCTGGTAAACAAGTTGTTTATTCGAAAGAAGTTGTATCATCTTAGGATGGAAGATGGAGATTCTGTGACAGAACATCTAAATGCTTTTAATACTCTGGTAAGTCAACTTGGATCTGTCAATATTATGATTGTAGAAGAAGATAAGTGTATTACTTTGTTATGTTCTTTTCCAGACTCTTGGGATAATCTGGTTGTAGCAGTAGGTAGTACCACTCAATCTACATTGAGTATGAGGATGTAGTTGCATCCTTGTTATCTAAAGAGATGAGGTGAAAAAGCATGGATGGTCACAACACAGATGCTTTATTTGTAAGAGGGCGTACCCAAGATAGGAACCCTGGTAAGCCTTTGAGATGGAGATCTAAATCTACAGGTAGATCTAAGTCTCCGAGAAAATCTTTGAGGAAATGATAGAAGTGTGCTAAAATAGGACATTATAAGAAAGATTGCAAGTCTAAGAAGGTTGAAAAACCAAAGGGATATGATAGTATCTCTTCCACAGAGGCGAAAACCTCCACTGAAGAAGGAGGTGATGTTTACCTAGCATCTACAAGTACACATGTAGACCATGATGTATGGTTGATCGACTCAGGTGTGTCATACCATATGACTCCTCATATGGAGTGGTTCTCTGAATATGAAAAATATGATGGTGGTGATGTATTCCTAGGAGATGACTCGACAACAAAAATCTTGGGACATGGAAGGGTTAAGTTGCTACTAAACGATGGAAGGATTAGAGATCTTCCTGGGGTTCTACACATTCCAAAACTAGCCAAGAGCCTAATATCTGTAAGCAAGTTGGGTGATGTAGGAGTGAAAACTGTATTTGAAAAGAAAACTTGCAAGATGGTACAAGGAGAAATGGTGTTGATGAGGGGAGTTCATTGTGGAACTCTGTACAAGTTGTTGGGAAGCACTTATACTAATGGGTGTAACAGTTCTGTTGTCCTTGAGAAAAAACATGAAGGAGACAAGACCAATACTGTCCCAGAAAAGAATACCATGTTGTGGCATCAAAGACTGGGGCATATTGGAGAAAAGGGCCTTCAAACACTACACGATAAGGGTATGGTTGAAGGTATGTCTAATTGTGTTATGGATTTTGATTTCTGTGAAAATTGCATATATGGTAAACATAATCGAGTAAGATTCCCATCTAGTGCTACACGAGTAAAGGGGATCTTAGAGTTGATACACAATGATGTGTTTGGACCTATTCCTGTTCCATCCCTAGGTAAATCTGTTTATTATGTTTCATTCATAGATGATTTTTCAAGGAACACATGGATTTATTTTCTTAGAAAGAAATCTAAGGTATTTGATAAATTTAAAGAGTTTAAGGATCTGGTAGAAAATCAGACAGAGAAGAAAATAAAGGTACTGAGAACAAATAATGGTGGAGAATTCTACAGAAATGAATTCGAAGAATTCTATAAGAAGTGTGGTATAGCAAGGTAGAAGACTACTCCATACACTCCTCAGTAGAATGGAGTTGTAGAAGGAATGAACATGACACTGATAGAAAAATAAAGGAACATGCTTAGCGGTGCCAAGTTAGGACAAGAATTCTAGGTAGAGTTAGTGGGTACAACATGTTACCTGGTCAATCGATCATATTCATTAGCGTTGGATGATAAAACTCCACACGAGGTATGGTCTGGAAAGAAACCCTCTCTTCAAAATTTTAGAGTGTTTGGTTGTGATGCTTATGTACATGTTCCAAAGGAAAATTGGTGTAAGTTGGATAATAAAGATGGAAAGTGTATCTTTATTGGTTATAAATATGGTGTGAAAGGTTATAAGGTTTGGAACCTAGAAACCAAGAAAACTGTTTACAGCCGAGATGTTGTTTTCAGAGAGGTAAAAGATGTGTCCAAATAGGAATTCCCACCAATGCAAGATGAACCTGAGAAAATAGAGCTTGAGTTGGATGATGCAAAATCTGAATCATCTGAAGAAGAGGAAGTAGAGGAAGAAGAAGAAGAAGAAGAAGAACCTCATACCCCATTATTGAGGATATCAATGAGAGATAGGAGGCAACCAGAAAGGTATAGTCCACCTAATTTTTGTTCCAATTTTTCTTTATCTATTATTGATGATGATCCCAAAACTATCAGGGAAGCAATGAATTCAGAGGATAGTAAACTCTGGAAGAAGGCCATGGTTGAAGAAATGGATGCCTTAGATAAGAATGAGGCATGGGATATAGTTGAGCTTCCAACTGGAAGAAACTCGGTTGGTAGACAATGGTTGTTCAAGAAGAAGTTTAATGCACAAGGTAAAGTGGAGAAATACAAAGCTCGGTTAGTAGCAAAAGGTTATTCCCAGGTAGAGGGAATTGACTTTGGTGATATTTTTTCCCCTGTTACTAAGTTAACTTCTATTATATTTCTTTTATCTATTGCTGCTACTTTTGATCTTGAAGTGGAACAAATGGATGTGAGGACAACATTCCTACATGGGGATCTGGAAGAAGAAATCTACATGAAGCGGCCAGAAGGCTTTGTAGTGAAGGGAAAGAAAGAGCTGGTTTGTAAGCTAAAAAAGTCACTATATGGTCTGAAGCAATCACCTAGGATGTGGTACCAAAAGTTTGACACATACATCCTTGGATTGGGATTTGTAAGAAGCAGGGCTGATCA
>JZKD02S1977819.1:312904-324133 GCA_000966675.3 Picea glauca | reverse complement strand
AGGAGAAAAGGTCGAGACCTGTGAACACCTAGAAAACCTTCTAAGTCAGAGATATCAGAAGCTCAGGAGGAAGTGATACAGTGGTCATTGGATCACCGATCCAGAGGACCAATAGCCGTTAGATTGAATTAATGTAAGTATAGGATAATCGGGGCAAAACGATTGAGAATTCAATCATCCGAATTTTCGTTAGCTGTCGGATCGAAATAAATGGAAGGATAGGATAAGAAAAGATGGAGAGATGTTAGATTTAATCCAAGGCAAAGATACATCGTAGATAGATGAAGCCTTTGATCTAATATCTTGATCAATGAACAACATTTGTTTCTAGTCTAAATATGTGAGGAGGTTACGCTCCAAAGAAATGACGTCGAGAGTTTCAATTTGAGATATGAAATCCCCAAATTCCGGAGAGTCGGAGAAAACATCAGTCGTCAGATCATTTTAAAGTGGAAGGATAGGATAAGCTAGAAACGAAGCATCGTAGGAAGATCGAGCCATCAATATAAGAACATGATCAAGGAACAACATTTAGTTTGGGTCTAAAAGGTGCGAGGAGGTAACTATTCAGAGATTCTCACTTTGAAAGAATTGGCGACTTGAAAATTCGAAATACCTGAAGTATTGAAGGTCAAAGTCCTAAAGTGAATGAGGATCCATGTCAAGAAGACTATGTCAGCAAGGAAACGTGGCACAATTAGACAATGACAAGTTTCAAGTTGATTCGACATTTCAGGTATGTGCAAATCACAAATCTGAGTGACACATGGAAGCTATTAGGATCATGACATGTCATCAAGTGACGTAAGTAAGTGATGTCACTTTGAGAGTTTTACTTCAAGAGATTTACCACTAGAACTTGCCCAAAGTTCCGAAGTCTCGAAGTGGTTTGGGTTCATCCATCATCGAGGAGGACAGGTGATGTGAGATCCACAACTTTGGAAGTTTGTGGATGGGGAGAACATGAAAATCGTTGAAGATAAATCTCAATCGTTGATCATCAAGCGAGGTACGTGTCAGCTGATCTGAGATTTTGGAGAAATCTCACTTCAATCACTTCAATCATTTCTAGTTGAGACTTAAGAATTCTGAAGTCTAGAGACGCAAAAGGATCACGACCATTGATTCGAAAGGGACACGTGTCCATGGATTGTCAGCTTTGGGAAAAATCAAAGGAAGGTTGAAAGGTTAGAAAGATGATATTTTTGAACCCCGAATACCCAAAGGGATTATGACCATTGATTCAAGAAGACCATGCATATTTAGATCATGGACTCTAGGTGAAATGCTCTGGGAGAAAGCAGAGTTTGAGAATTGAAACTCTCGAAGCCCGAAAGCTGAAATCGATCTCGTCCATTGGTTTGGAGGGCCACATGTCACTTGGTCGTTGAGACTAAGGATTGCGCATGGGCAGAGGAAAGAAGGCAGGAAAAGAAAAAAGATCATAGATGTTGATCGAGGGAATCTATCAGAGACCGTGAGATCGACAATCATGCCTGATTGCGGGATCATAAGTTGCTTGTAAGTTAATTTTCTGAGGGCAGGCCGCAATTCCAACCACGGTATCAGAGAAGGGGTACATGGAAGCTAGAGATAGATTGCAGTGAGAAAAGAGGTTAATCCCAAAACACTATTGGACATTCCCACAATCATTCTCTTATGCAAGTACGTAGCCCAAGGTTACATGTGACAAGGGGCTAATGAGAAGAGATCTTTCTCCTGCAATTGCATGGGCATGTGAAGTTAATCGCCCTAGGTCATATCTAAAAATAGAGATCTAGTGCTCACTAGAACAAGAACGTGAATAACCTTTTGAATAGGCGTATGGTCACCACCAAAGGTCACATGAAGGAAGGGACTTAAAAGACAAAGAAGAAAAAAAATAATGACTGGTTGCAACTATCAAAGAAGACAAAGAATTTCAACTGATAGAGAAGCAAAAGATTTGCAGAATAATGGCGAGAGAAGATGAAGAGTTTGCATGATGATGAGGCAGATGACTTGACGTGTGAAAGACATTCAGAATAGAGAAGAGACATAGTGTCTTTTAGAGAGTGATGCATGTGGGAGGGAAAGACACAATGCATAATCTAAAGGAGAGATCTATGGCATAGTAAAAAGTATGTAGAGGCAGCACAGAGCATAAAAGGCAGAAGAGAAGCTAAACAATGGTGAGTGTCATGTGCTATAGGAAAGAGAGAAGAGCATAGAAGAATAAATATGAAGAAGAGGAATAGAGGATAGAAGATGAAGAAGGCAGAGGAGACTTGGATCTGTAACAGACCATATCGAGACAGAGCAAGTAAGTAAAAAATTTTCAAGATTGTGTACAAAGAAAGTAAGTAAGAGGGTGGTTCTAGGGAGGAATGTAGTCCTCTAAATTCTAGTTGGTGCTAGAAGATATTATGGGAGTTGGTGCTAGAGAAACCTGGGATTTGTTGCTAGAGAAATTTGAGAGTTGGTACTCTCTGCAAGTTGTAGCTTTCTATCAAAGGTTGTAGCCTCATATTTGAGTTGGAGCGCAAAGACTGTGATGTACATGAAAGTTGGAGCTTGATTGACATCCTAAGAAGAAGAGGTTTTCACCCTTTATGGGTTTCCTCGATAAAATCGGTGTCTCTGTGTATTCTCTGTGATTCATCATTGTATATCTATGCATGTTAAGTTATCAACAACATATTAAATAATAATCTAGAAAGAATAAAAAAAAAAGGGAAAAGTTTCAAGCTTATATACATAATTGATTCACCCCCTCCTCTCAGTTATATTTCCAACATAATCTAGGATATATGAAACCTCCCTTGGATTAAATACCCCTATACCAAGACAAAAACACTACAAATGGACACTAACACCCCTTTGAACTTAGTTTAACCAATAAAAAAGAGAGAGGGAGAAAGGGTGTGATGCACCTAGTTTCGAAGTTTGTCCTCACTGCTTCCAATATGAGCTTGATCTCCAAAATCCTTGGCACAAATTGATACCTGCATTATGAAGCAAAGAGAAACCACTACCTCCTACTCTATTTGATTAGATCAAAAAAATTCATCTACGAATATTGAAGGAACAATAGACAAGCACATGCAAGAATACACAAGCTTGAAGGAAATAGGCCAAGTATATTTAAATGAGAACCCAAAGAGAATACTTAAAAACCATGGATGATGATGTGTCACTTATCCAAACTCTCTTCGTCTAACCCTTTCATGAATCTACCAAGATAAAAGGCTTGATACCTGAAAGCTTTCCCCCTTTCACCTTGGAAAGCCCTCAATATATAGGCTTGAGATGCACAAAAACCATGAGAAAATGAGGGATATAGTTGAGGATATGGATCCTTAAGGCTTGGATCAGTTCCTAAAGTGAATCCCAAGCATGAGGGTCGAGAAAAACTAACTCAATATGAAAGAGATGGCCTATAAATTAAGGTGGAGGAGATACCCCCTTTCATTCAACAAGAATGACACTCCCCCCAGTGAGAGATAGGGTTCCACCCTAGTAGTGGTGCTCCCCTATAGTGATAGAGGGGGCACCATGGAACCACCCCTAGTATGGACAAGGGGCTGGCACCCTTCATAAATGCTTAAAAATGGGTCAAATTTTCTAAGGAAAAAGTGTGTTTTGACCTATAAATGATGGTTTTACTCCTCCCATATGACTTAGGCATCATGAAAAACTATTTTAATGGTGTCAAGGGGTGGTGACACCTCAAAAAGTGAATGTGACACTTGGGAATGTGCATACAACACTTTCAATAGTGAATGCAACACTTACATGTAAATGTGTCGAACCTGCATAGAATAGATCTAGATAAACAATAATACACACATTTGCAAAGAGAATTAGAGAAAGAATGAAAGAATTCTCATTAACCATTGTGAATAATGAATAGTTTACACATGATATAATTTTTATAGCTTAATGAGTGTGCACTGGAGGTGAACCAATATACCATAGTGGTGGTCTAGAGTGATTTGGACACACACCAGCAGTTACGGGAGTGAAATGCCACCTAGTCTAGTCTCTCACGTAGTTACGAGAGTGAACTTCCACCTAGTGGAGTTAACTAGCCAACTAGTCTTCAGTTAACTGACTGAAAAAATAGTAGTGAGGGGTTAACTCAGGGAATCAAGGCTAATGCACCAGTTTGGTGATGATCCCAAGGCAAGGTCGAATTAGCATGGTGATAATCTCAATGTTGCATGGTGATAAAACCAATGCAACATCTAAACTCAACTCAACTAGTCAAATTGAAGTGTCAACTAAAAGAGAATATTCTCAAGGTGGAATATTCTCCCCTAAAATATAGGAGACTAGACACTGACTAATTATGACTAATAAACAAGGAAAAACCTTAGGAAAAATAAATCCTAGGTGTGTGTGAAGTAACTCCAACACCCTGCCTGAACATCACTATGGTGAAAATAAAGAATGGGTCCCGACAATGAGGCCATGTTAGATACCCAAATAAAAAAGATACACTGAAATTAAAGTGAGTAAAGAGGGAAAATATCATGGGAAAAACCCCCCTCAAGGTACAATGTATGTAAAAAGAAGAAATATAGTTGTTAGGCAATTGTGTCCTTCACTCCAAGACGACTTCACAAAGAATGAAATTTATGCTCAGTGAAGGTCTTGGTGAAGATGTCTGACTTATATTCTCCTAAAGGACAGAACTGTAAGTTGATTATCCCCTCATGTACCAAGTTCTGGATGTAGTGCATGTGGATCTCAATGTGCTTCATCCACTGCCTCTGAACTGGATCTCTGCAGAACTTCAGAGTGCTCTGGTTGTCACACCAGATGATGATCAACTGATGAAACTGAATGCCCAACTTAGTGAGAAAATGTTGTATCCACATAGATTGAATGGTTATGTTAACTAACCCTATGTACTCTGCCTTTGCTGAAGATAGAGCAATGACATCTTGCTTCTTGCTCGACCAACAGATAGGCCCGAAACCAAGAATAAGTGAGTAACCAGATGTGGACATGAAATCAATGCTATCACTAGCTTAGTCGGAATCAATAAACCTAATGAGATCTAATGTAGAGTCTTATTCATAATGAATCCCAAAGGTGTTGGTGCCCTGTATGTATCGAAGGATACACTTTGCATCTTTCCAATGTAGCTCATGTGGCTCCTGCATGAAACTGGAAACTGTGCCAATTGCATATGAGAGGTATGGTCTAGAGTGTATGAGATACAAAAAGATCCCCACTAGGTGTTTGTACAGTGTGTTGTCAACTAGTGGAGTCTCCCCGCCATCCTCAAGTTTGACTCCTAATAGGAAAGAAGTCGGAGCAGACTTCCAGTCTGTCATGTGAAATTTCTCAAGGAAATCCTGTGCATTCCTGGCCTGAGATAGTTTGATGCCTGATGCATCTTGGTTGATCTCTAGTACAAGGAATAAGTGTAGCAGACCCATGTCCATCATCAAAAACCTGTCATGTAGAATCCTCTTGACTGCAACAATCGTTGAAGTCGAGCACCCAATGATCAGAAAATCATCAACATACAAAACTAAAAGTATAAGTGAATCAATCATCCTAAGCATGTAGACAATTGGGTATGATTTATGACATACAAAGTTCTATGACAATAGGTAGGAATCCATCTTGGCATACCATGCCCTCAGAGCCTTCTTGAGGCCATAAACTGACTTCTTCAGTCGACAGACCAAAGATGAGTCCTGCATAAATCCCTGGGGCTACTCCATGTAGATCTCCTCAGATATATCACTATGAAGAAATGCATTCTTCACATCCATATGATGGACTTCCCATCCCTTTTCTTCTACAATGGAAAGTACCAATCATATGGAAACCATATTCGCTACTGGAGCGAAGGTCTCATCATAGTCAATACCATGAACCTCCTGAAAGCCTTTGGCGACAAGACTAGATTTCTATCTGTTGATTTGTCCATCCACTGCACTCTTGTTCCTGTAGACCCATATGCATCTAACAAGTTTCCTTCCAGAAGGAAGGGGAACTAGATCCCAAGTCTGGTTCTCGAGGAGGGAGTTGTACTTCTCCTGCATGGAGGATTCCCAAAAGGGATTTCTAGAAGCCTCGCCATAAGACTGTTGATCTGAAGACTGAACCAAGAAAGGATTCCTGGAAGGAAATGATTTAGTGTCGCTGAGTGAAATAAGAGGCTCCTTGAAATCATATCGAGTCCTCCTAGTATCAGCTGGATCACCAACGAGATCCTCTACATCCTAAAGAGTAGTCTGTGCCCACTTGGGCCTCTTCTCTGGCTCTGGAACTACATCTAGATGCTCTGACTCTGCATCTGACTGTATTGACTTTGAATCTAAATCTAAATCATCTAATTCCTCTGAATCAGAGCTCTCTTCTGAATAAGAGTTGGCATGTGCATTCTCATCATCTCGGAGATGTGGAAGAGTGAAGGTGTTTGCATGCAGCTGCTGAGGTACATGCGAGACACTTTCCTCAAATTGGACACTATGCTCAACGATGAGATAGTCCGAGGGAAGATCAATAAGATGATATCCCTTCACACCATCAGGGTATCCAACAAAAATGCGCTCATTTCTCTGTGGATCAAGTGCCTTCCTCTTTTCAAAGGGAATCATGGCCCATGCACGTGAATTGAAAATGCGAAAGTGGGTCACTTCCAGTTTGAGACCGCTCGAAGCCTCATAGGGGGTCTTATCCTTGACATATCTATGGGGAGATTTGTTTTGGATGTATGTTTCATAGTTAAGTGCTTCAACCCATAGTCTCTATGGTAGTAACTTTGCATGCAACATGCAATATGCCATCTCCTTTAGAGATCTGTGTTTCCGCTCAACAACTTTGTTTTGTTGTGGAGTATAGGGAACTGTATGCTGCAACTGAATACCTGCCTCATGGAAAAGATTATGGATCTCATGATTCACATAATCTCCTATGTTATCAGTTCGGAGGACTTTGATCTTCTTTCCAGACTATGTCTCAACCAGGGCTTTGAAATATTTGAGGTGTTGAAAGACCTCATTTTTTTGCCTGAGAAAGTAGATCCATGTAAAATGTGAGAAATCGTCAACAAAACTGAGAACAAACCTCACTTTGTTGATCGATGGATGCAGAAAAGGACCCATGAGGTCACTGTGGATCATATCTAAAGGTGTGGAATCTCGTTGAGACTTTCCCTTGTCGAATTTCTCTTGAGGGTGTTTCCCGAGAACACATCCCTCACACACTCCCTTAGAGAAATGGATGTATGGTAGAACATCAACCAATCTATTCTTTCTAATATGGTGCATGTATCTAAAACTCAAATGTCCAAAAATTGTGTGCCATATCCTACTACTTTCATCAGCATGAGTAAGCAGTAAAGAAGAATCATGTTCAATGAATTCAAAAAATGTATACAATCTAGACTGATGATTTACCTCACCGGTAGCAACCCTGAAGTTGGTTTGCATGTTGTAGATGTCCATGACATTTGGTTTGAATATGAATTTGTTTCTGGTGTTGGAATTCATCATATGATACACAGAGAGAAGGTTGACATAAATCTTGGGAACATGCAACACATTCTCAAATCTTTCGTTGGTGAGTTCAATCCTTCCTTTGCTGGTGACTTCGATAGAAGAGTTGTCCCCCATCAAAATAGGAGGAAATTTGCATGCATCCAATGAATAATATATTGCTTCAGATGCATCCATGTGATGTGATTCTCCTGAATCAATGATCCACGCATCAGGAGAGGAGTTGATGGCAATCAAGGCATGGATAGAATTGTCTTTCTTGGAATTCAGATCTTTTGGCTTCCTCTTCTTGGCACCCTCGAGAATGAAATATCCAAGGTTGTTTTTTCTGAAGTATTTGAGACATCAGATCTATTTGTTTTTTCATGCATGCAGATTCTGAATGGAATCCTTTGTGATAGTATGTGTATTTCTTCCCTTTTCTTTCCCTTTCCCTTTTGGATCCAGAGGCATCGATAAAGGGTTTTGTGTACCCTTCCTTCTTTGGATGTGCATGATATTTCCATTTATATTTATCTTTAGATTTATGATATTTGTGTCTTCCAACATGCATAATGAGTGCATGCTCCCTTAGGCCTTTGATTGTGCCCATGTTTATCATCTTGGTTTTCTCTTGTGTCAGGGATTCAATAAAATCCTCAAGAGAATGAATCTTCTAGGTGGCTCCAGAGGTGAATCTGATAGTATGAAATGTGGATGTGAATACAGAGAATTCAAGACCATTCTTGGAGAGAATGATGAGAACCATTTTTTTCTCCTCAACCCCGCAAGATTTGAGTTGCGATAGTAAATACTTGAATTTTGTAAAGAAATCTTGGATATTTTCGAAGCTTTTTGGATCCAATGTGAGCATATCCACCTCCAGAATGTGTCCCCTCATCTCATCATGTTTTCCAAATATCCCTTCCAAGGTGGTCCAGTGTTTATTGGGAGTCTTACAGGAAGATATGTGAAAAAGGAGATCGAGAGAAATAAGACTGCAAATTGTTCTGAGTGCCTCATCCATGCGATTTAAATACTTGGATTTTTCCATGGCTGATGTCGGTTCTGTATTTGTATTCAAGTTTAAACTGTACAACCCTTTGTTTTAGATATGTATGGCTATTTTCTCCTTCCATGCAAAATAGTTGTAAGGTGTAAGAATGAATTCTTTTTGGAATTCCATCTTTCCGTTGTCTTCAATCTTTTGTACCTGCAAAAAAATTTGGTGTAGCTTTTTCTTAGCATTCTGTTGGCACTGATACCATGTAAATGTGTTGAACCTACACATAATATATCTAGATAAACATTAATACAGACATTTGCAGAGAGAATTGGAGAAAGAAGAAGAAGGAGACAAAGAATGAAATAATTCTCATTAACTGTTGTGAATAATGAATAATTTACACATGATATACTATGTATAGCTCAATCAGTGCACATTAGAGGTGAACCAATGCACCATAGTGGTGGTATAGAGTGATATGGACACACACCAGTAGTTATGGGAGTGAACTTCCACCTATTCTAGTCTCTCAGGCAGTTACGGGAGTGAACTACCACCTAGTTGAGTTAACTAGTCAACTCGTCTTCAGTTAACTAACTGAACAGAGAGTAGTGAGGAGTTAAATCATGGAATCAAGGCTAATGCACTAGTTTGGTGATGATCCAAATTCAATTTAGAATTATCATGGTGATGATCCCAATGTTGCATGGTGATAAAACCAACACAACATCTAAACTCAACTCAACTAGTCAAACTGAAGTGTCAACTAAAAGAGAATATTCTTGAGGTGGAATATTCTCCCCTAAAATATAGGAGACTAGATAATGACTAATTATGACTAATAAACAAGGAAAAACGTTAGGAAAAATAAATCCTAGGTGTGTGTGAAGTAACTCCAACATTACCGAGGTGCATATGTCACTTTGCGACACTTGCGACAGTTAGGGTAAGAAACGAAAATGTGAAATTTTGGTGTGTAACAAGTTGTTTATCATGTGTTTGAGTCCATCTCATTATTGCACCATTGATAATTTTATGCTTTATGTTTTAGTGATCTATTTGATTGTACCCATTTCCTGTACATGTGTGAGTTGTGCCAATCCTCAATATGGGGTCACCCTTCATGTATCCCCCTACATGTTCCACATTGGCCAATGCGGAAAATACCCCAAAAATTGCATTGGCTCGTAAAACCTTCATTTTTTAATGTTTTGGCTCGAAACTTTCTCGAAATATAAAATAATTAAAAGTGCACTTATCTAAACCATAAAAGTAGTTTTTAAAGTTGATGTGGTTAAGAAATCATTATTTTATTATAACCATGTCAAGGGGTTTAACCACTATTTTTCCTATAAAAATTGGGATGTCTCTCCATTCTTCAATATCCATGCATCCAAGTAAGTATATCCTTTTAGATTTGCTCTGGACTTTAAGAGACCTATTTCCTCTTGATATAATTTACAACATCAACAAAACTACTTACAACCATATGAGAGGGGATTCACCACACATCTAGGAAGCAAAAGGACCCTCCTAAGGATGAGGTCTTGGATCCACTTTCTTTAGGGATCTTATTCACAGGTCACATTGTAATTTAGCTTCCATTGGGTAATTGAGTTTTTTCACATTGTTTAAAATCTATATACTTCATTTTGCATCTATATTTTTCTTTATTTGTTTCTTACATATGGTAGATTAGGATTTATATTTTGTGGATCTACTTTTAAAGTGTATTTTTTTAATGTTTTTTCCCTCTATTTATTTATATCTAGGTCGCAATCCTTAGATGTAGGAATTTGCTAATCATTGTTGCAGATTTTTACCAACATATGCATTGATTGTTTTTTTACCATTAATTGTTGAAATTATAGGTACAATTATTCTATTGACATGAATTGCTGATTCAATATTGATTTCTCTTAGTATACTAATTAACTCAAAGTTTGGATAAAATTTGACATCAAGCAAAGTCCTACCCTACAACAAAAACCTGGTATAACTCTAGGAGCGAAATCTAAGATGTCAATAATGATTTCAACATTGTTTCACAATAGGATTATGGTTTGGTCATATATTTTCTTGATATTCTTTTGGTTTGATTTATTTACACCTTCTAAATATGACCTTTCTCTGATGGCCCCATACTGAAATCACACGAGCCTCACATAATTGGTGATTGAATAATAACTTATTTGATTTAGAGTGTAAGCCTTGTATTCATAGTCATTAATTTAAGGCTTGGGCTTAAATGAAATTGTTCAATATGCTAGAGTCCAACAAGACAATTAGTGTTAGCAATAAATATAAATCATCGTTATAGCTTTATGAACTAGTGTAGATCCATATTAACTGTAGATCTATCAAGCATTGAGAAGGATCCAATCTATCTGTGGTGAAAACAACCTTCCTCAAGTTTTACTCTCTTCTCACCACATGTTTTTTTTTTTTCTAAAAGAATATAAAACAATCCTTTTTTAATATAAAAATATTTTACAGTTTGATTAGCACAATACTTTTCACAAGAGATTTTTAAACTTTTCACACGGGATTTAAAAAAAAAATGTCTTTATGTAGTTTTAAATTATTATTGTATTCTTTTAAACGGACCATAAGCGAGATATTTGGGGTTTATTAGATTTTCTAATTGTTTTGAGAATCATATTACTATATAAATTCAAACAATTATCATGAATCTACTCATCATATACATTCAAACAATCATCATGAAACTATATATATATA
>JZKD02S1977819.1:230341-245317 GCA_000966675.3 Picea glauca | reverse complement strand
GCTCCCCCTAAACATGTGGCACTCAATAATACTTCATCCTTATTTTTGGTCTTTGGGACTTTTTCTTCCTTGGAATCCTTTTGTGTGGCTTCTTCCTTCTCTCTCTTCTTCATGTTTAGGATATATATGTTGTTCAGTCTTCTTGTTGTAGTTGAAACCAATATTCCTGAGTTATTTTCTCCGATTTTACATTTTTGGGAGTCAAACGTAAGAGTGTATCCTTGATCATGATACAGGAACATCTCTCCATGTCAACCAGCTAGCTAGCCAACCAAGTCAGTGGTTTCAAATCGTGTGAATGAATGTAATTAAATGTTTTAGGCTATTGAGTTGTGAGGCCGTGCTTTGCACAAGTGTAGAAGTAGGTAGGCCTTTAATGCTTTGAAGGCTGAGATCTAGATCCAATTCTGGACTAGACAACCCATTCAATGTAATTGAATAGGGTAGGTGAGGTTGGAGGGAAGTGTTCGAAGAGCCCCCTCATGTAAAAGATCAATTGCGATCTCATTTTTGTAGTAGTTGTAATATAAGAGAGTATGGACAAGAGAGAGCGAGTGTGCAAGAGAGGGATCCGAGACCTTGCTATAGGCCGTGCTCGGGAACACCTTGTAAAACAAGCATTTTCCATTAATACAAAGACAACAGTTTTTCCCACATGAATTCTGCATTGTGTGAATGTCTTTTGTGTGTTCTATTTATGCTATAGATTTATGCTGCAGGTTTGCATTTGTAGGGAGTTGTTTGATTTTTTAGGCTCAGAAGAAGAATTTTGCTGTGAGTTTAGAAGAAGATAGAAACTTTGTTGTGAGTTTTGTACAACTCTGCCAGGTGGGCATTGAGTGGGTGCAAGGAGTGCACAAAGGAAGAACTCTGTTGGGAGTTTATAAAAAGCAAGAATCACTAAGGATTCTTGAAACTCTGCTAGGAGGGCATTGAGTAAGTGCCAGAGTGCACAGAAGGAACTCTTTGAGTTCAGAGACAGGAGAAGATCCCACTAAAGGATCTTCACAGGGTTGTTGAACACCCTAAAAGACTCAACAATAGGTTGTTTGAGTGAAGGATAGCCAGGAGGGCATCAATTTCTTCATCTGAAGGAGAAAGGGAAAAAGGACTGAGTTCCTTAAGAGTCTGAGTCTCAAAAAATCTCAGAAGAGATAGCACCTTTATGTGCATGAAGACTCTACAGGAGCGTAGAAGTCATAATCCCTCAAGGATTTAAAGGTTAAGATCAGAAGGAGTGGCATCTTTGAGAACATAGGCGGGACTCAAGTTGAAGAGCTCGTAGAGGAGAGAAAACAAAGGTCGAGGCCTTTGAACATTGGAAATTCTTCCAAGTCCAGGAATAAAGTGTGTGCAATCTCGGGAGGAGAAACATCTATCATTGGATGATCCGAAGATATCCAAACTGTTGAAGGTTTCCACGTCCAAGAGGCAGTATAGGAGGAGCGTGCAAGAGCCGAAGAGATTCTAAGCCATTGGATCTCGCTTAGAATAGCCGACAGTCGTCAGATCTATCGAGAGGAGTTCAAGATTTAAACCCACATAAGCAGAGCGAAAGTCTTGAAGGAGTGTCGATATCGGGATTTCAACGTTCAAAAGTTTGGGAGTCCTGAGGATGAGAGTCCGGGCCCTCGACATCAAAAATTGTGAAAGGGCGAATTGGATCTGAGCCGTCCATTTGCGGGAGGACGCGTGTCACGAAATCATCCATTTCAGAGATTCGGGCATCGGGACTCACAGAGGTGAGCATATTGACTTTGTATCTGGTGAAGTCCCGAAAGGATCAGAGTTGTCCATCCAGAGGAGGACAGGTGTAGTGAGATCACCCATATCGGGGATTCAGACATCGGAAGTCATAGAGGAAAGTCTTTCAACTTCATGTGTAGTGAAGTTGCAAAGAGATCAGGACCATCCATCTAAGGAGGACAGGTGGCAATGATCGTGGGGTTGACGAAGTGCCAAAGAAGTTTGAGTATAGGCTTCATGAACTTGGAAGTTTGCAGGGTGAGAGCCCAAGAGTTGGGTGCTCCAAGTCACGAAGTTGCGAAATCGCGAGGAGCAAGGACAGCCGTAGGATCTAGGTCACGGAGGACCATTGGATCAGAGCCTTATCATGCGTATCATGCATTTAGAGGTTCAAAGGTTGAATGGACCTCTTCTCAACATCAGAAGTTGCGAAGTACCAGAAGTCGGGCACGAGGGAACACATGGCAGAACTACAAGGTGGGGCCCGCGTGATCGATAGGTGGACACATGCTGCAGGAGAAAGGAGTCAATACTTCGTTGACTTCTCGCATCCCAGAGATTCACGGGATAAGAGCATGGGAGCTCGATGTTGAAACTCGTGAAGTGGCGAGTTGCGAGAAGTGCGAAGGGAAGGTCAACCCTTGTTGACTTTCAAGTCTCATAGGTTCACAGAGGAAGAGCACGGAGGCTCAACCCTTCGACTTGTGAAGTTGCGAAGTCATGATGGGAGCTAGTGCTTATCCTAGCCAGTGGTCACGTGTGGAGGGCACTGACAAAAGGGAGCTATGCCCATTTCGTGATCTTGGGTATCGCAAGATTGGAAAGGAAGAGTTGGGAGCTTCAAATCACGAACTCATGAGATTGCGAGTTGTGACAAGCGCCTTTGGAATTGGGCCTTGGTTATAGTGTTGTGGTCTCTTGGAGAAAGAAAATCTCACACCTAGTGTTTTTCACACAGGGGAGTTTCTGAAAGGACCGGTGGATCGATAAATGAAGAATCCATTAGGGAATCAAAAGAGTCGATCCGACTTATGAAGCGCATGAACGATTCTTAAGACCGAGAGGTCGTGCAGAGACTCTATCGAGGGAGAGGTGGTGTCTGCATCAATTTGGTATCAAAGCCTAAATCTTTTCTATAGATTTCAGGCAAGGGAAGTTGGAGGTGAAGGAGCACTCTGATACACATCAAGTGGTATCAGAGCACTAGATTCTATTTGTATATTTTAGACAGGAGAAGGCAAATGAAGACAGAGTGTTGGAGACTCTGTAAGGATTGTTTGTAGGTAGGTAACAGTCCATAGACAATTGGGAGGACTGTAGAAGAGGCTAGGAACACTCAAGGTTTCAGAGTGACAGTAGCAGGTTTTCCAGGAGAGCAGACAGATATAGCAAGATGGCTATTGAAGTCCATAGATACGTTGGAAAGAAGAACCCAGAGCTAATGAGCAGATCTGAAATAGATGAAGAGCTCGTTGATATAAGGGCAGAGATAGAAAAGCTTGCATTGTGGATGTAGTAGAACGCCAAGTCAAGATGGGTATATGAATGGCCCATGAAGACAAAATCAAAACGACCAGTCAAGGAGTTGATGGCTAAAAGACAACAGAGGTTGTTAAGAGGGTGGTTGAGGCATGCTAAAAACCTCAACAGACTAGAATAAATGGTTTAGATATGTGAGCCAGATACTGGGAGGAATATCAGTGATGTAGAGGATGAAATGAGATTGACTGAAGATCTCAAGCACTGCCAAGAGGGAAGAGAAGAAATTCCCAATTGCTAGGTGGGAAAAGAGTTCAGATCGTTGTGGGATCTCACAGACTGTCATGAGGACAACCAGGGAATTTCACATTGCCAGGTGGGCAATGGATTGAGATCTCTATGGGATATCATAGACTGCCAGGAGGGAAACCAAGAGTTTCCAGTTTTCCAGGTGGACAAGGGAACATAGATGGGATCAGTTGATTCCATAGACTACCAGGAGGGCAGCAGAAAAATCCCAATTTGCCAAGTGGGCAGGGATGAGCAGATGAGACTATTTGAGGGTCTCATAAACTCAAAGGTGAGTTTGAATCAGCCTGAGGAGCTAATAGAAGAGGAATATTTGAGGATTCTTCTAATGATTGGGGGAATTTAGATATTCCTACCATTTTCCCAAGAGGAGGCAGAAATCTGTGTTGCAGATGCAGCAACAACAGAAGTAGGATATCCAGTTGAGACTATCAGAGAAGAATTGGAGCAGATATCTGAGGCTTCCCAAGAAGAAGAGAATGAGCATTTCGAGGAATGGCTCAATACTTTTAGCCAATAAGCTGAGGAAGCTGCAGCACTGAAGCTGATAGCAGAAGAAGCCAAAGAGCATGCAGATATATTTCTCACTCCATGGGAGATGGAGCTAGAGATGCTAGAGGATTGGCTGAACAATCCAGAGCCAGCAGGTGATTTCCATGAGTATGTATTGGCAGAGGAGAATTCTGAGGAATCGCTCAGAGATTTCAGCCAGGGAGATGAAAAGGTGATGAAGACTACAAAGCTGAACTTTGCAGTAGGGTGGAAAGTTAAGGCCACAGAAGATGAAGAAGATGGCATGGGAGATCATGGTGATCTGCCCAATTTCAGTCAATTTTTGCAGCTAAGGAGACTGCATGAACAAAGCCAGCAACTGGAGCAGCTTGACGAAGTGATCGAGAAGATCTTGGAGCTGATGATTAGGTCAGTAGAAACTACCAACGAGGAGTAGCTGAGCAGATAGGAAGCAACAGTAGCAGCAAGGAAGTGGAGTGAGGAGACAACTCCAGAAGATGATTTGGAATCCAGGAGGATTTCCACAGCTGAGAGTAGAAGCTCATGAATTTTGCAGCTGAGGACCATGATGCAAGAGCATCTCTCCATGTCATCCAGCCACATCAGTGGTTTCAAATCATCTTCTAAAGAGAGGCACATCCCTCATTTTCAAATTGAATTTGAATGAATGTAATTAAATGTTTTAGGTTGTTGAGCTGTGAGGCCATGCTTTTCACAGGTGTAGAAGTAGGTAGGCCTTTAATGCTTTTAAGGCTAAGATCTACATCCAATTGTGGACTAGAAAACCCATTCAATGTAATTGCATAGGGTAGGTGAGGTTGGAGGGAAGCACTAGAAGAGCCCCCTCATGTAAAAGATCAACTGCGATCTCATTTTTGTAGTAGTTGTAATAGAGGAGAGTATGCACAAGAGAGAGTGAGTGTGCAAGAGAGGGATTCGAGACCTTGTTACAGGCCATGCTCAAGAACACCTTGTAAAAACAAGCATTTTCCATTAATACAAAGACAATAGTTTTTCCTGCATGAATTCTGTGTTGTGTGAATGTCTTTTGTTTGTTCTGTTTATGCTGTAGATGTATGTTGTAGGTTTGCATTTGCAGGGAGTGGTTTGATTTTTCAGGCTCGAGAGGTTCTTTGTGGTTTCATGCCAGGAGGGCATGACAGAGTACTGTGGTCTCTGAATACAAGTGCATAGATGCACTTTTGAACCTTGTGGATTCAGACAAAGACATGCCAGGCGGGCATAGTAGTTGAAATCATCAACTCGGGGAAGGTATTTGAGGTTGATGAATACCTCAGGAGGCAAGGTTGTGTAGGCAAAACATAGTTGTAGATAGAAACTCTCTGAGGAGTTATGTAAATCTCTACCAGGTGGGCATTGAGCAAGTGAAAGGAGTGCACAGAAGAAGAATTTTTTTGTGAGTTCAGAAGAAGACAAAAACTCTGTTGTGAGTTCTGTACAACTCTCCCAGGTGGGCATTGAGACGGTGCAAGGAGTGCACAAAGGAAGAACTCTGCTGGGAGTTCATAAGAAGAAAGAATCACTGAGGATTCTTGAGACTCTACTAGGAGGGCATTGAGTAAGTGTCAGAGTGCACAGAAGGAACTCTTTGAGTTTAGAGACAGGAGAAGAGTTCACTGAAGGATATTCGTAGGGTTGTTGAACACCTTGAAGGACTCAGCAATAGGTTGCTTGAGTGAAGGATAGCTAGGAGGGCATCAGTTTCTCCATCTAAAGGAGAAAGGGAAAAAGGACCGAGTTCCTTAAGAGTCTGAGTCTTAGAAAATCTCAGAAGAGATAACACCTTTGTGTGCATGAAGACTTTGCAAGAGTGCAGAAGTCAGAATCCACCAAGGATTTAAAGGTTAAGCTCAAGAGGAGTGGCATTTTTGAGAATGCAAGCAGGACTCAAGTTGAAGAGATCGCAGAGAAAATAAAACAAAGGTCGAGGCCTTTGAACATTGGAAATTCTTCCAAGTCCGGGAAGAATGTGTGCGCAAGCTCGGGAGGAGCAACATCTGTCATCGGATGATCCAAATATATCTAGATCGTTGAAGGTTTCCATGTCCAAGAGGCAGTGCAAGAGTATCACCCAAGAGCCAAAGAGATTCTGAACCATTGGATCTCGCTCAAAATAGCCAACAGTCGTCAGATCTGTCGAGAGAAGTTTGAGGTTTAAACCCTCGTAAGCAGAGAAAAAGTCTCGAAGGAGTGTCGATATCAGGATTTCAGTGTTCAAATGTTTGGGAGTCCTGAGGATGACAGTCCAGGCCCTCGAGATCATAAATCGTGAAAGGGCGAATTGGATCTGAGCTGTTTGTCTACAGAAGGATACATGTCGCGAAATCATCCATTTCAGAGATTTAGGCACCGGGACTCACAGAGGTGAGCATATTGAATTTGTATCTAGAGAAGTACTGAAAGGATTGGAGTCATCCATTTGGAGGAGGATAGGTATTGCGAGATCACCTATATCGGGGATTTGGACATCGGAAGTCATAGAGGGAAGTCTTTTGACTTCGTGAGTAGCGAAGTTGCAAAGATATCAGGACCATCCATCTGAGGAGGATAGGTGGTAGTGATCGCAAGGTCAGCAAAGTGTCAAATAAGTTTGAGTACAGGCTTCGTGAAGTCAGAAGTTCACAAGGTGAGAGCCCAAGAGTTGGGTGCTCCAAGTCACGAAGTTGTGAAATCACGAGGAGCAAGGACAGCTGTAGGATCCAGGTCACGGAGTACCATTGGATCACAGCCTCATCGTTCATATCACGCATTTGGAGGTTTAGAGGTTGAATGGACCTCTTCTCGACATCAGAAGTCACGAATTTCCAGAAGATGGGCATGAGGGAACACGTGGCAGAACCACAAGGTGGGGCTCACGTGATTGACAGGTGGACACACGCTGCAGGAGAAAGGAGTCAACACTCTTTTGACTTCTCGCATATTGAAGATTTGCGAGATAAGAGCACGGGATCTCGACGCTGAAACTCACGAAGTGGATAGTTGCGAGAAGTACGAAGGGAAGGTCAACCCTCACTGACTTTAAAGTATCGAAGGTTCGCATGGGAAGAGCACGAAGGCTCAACCCTTCAACTTGCAAATTTGTGAAATCGCAATGGGAGCTAGCGCTTAGCCTAGCCGGTGGTCACGTGCAGAGGGTGCTAACAAAAGGGAGCTATGCCCATTTCATGATCTCGAGTATCGTAATATTGGAAAGGAAGAGTTGGGAGCTTCGACTCACGAACTCACAAGATTGGGAGTTGCGACAAGCACCTTTGGAATTAGGCCTTGGTTATAGTGTTGTGGTCACTTAGAGAAAGTGGAGCTCATGCCTAGTGTTGTTTACACAGGGGAGTTGCCGAAAGGACCTTTGGATCAATAAACAAAGATTCCAGTAGGGAATAGAAAGAGTTGATCCGACTCCTGAAGCGAATGAACGGTCCTTAAGACTGGGAGGTCGCGTAGAGACTCTGTCAAGGCAGAGGTGGCGTCTGCATCAGATCACATATTTTGATGACACTGAGGATATTATGCTTCAAATCTTTGATGCAAACGACCACCCCAGGCATGTTCGCTCCCACCAGGACCTTCTCTTTCCTCGGCCTGAAGAGTTGAATCGCTCTTCAAATCCCTTATCGGGACTTCTTCTCACCCACAGATTCTTTCCTTATCGATCCTCACTTCTTTACTTTTGAAGGATCAAAACTCGCGCCTTCACGAGTCCAACAGTCGATTGCTATAAACCAGGATCCCTGAGATCCGATGCCTCAGTCACGCTGACCTTTCCCTGGTCGGGATTTCTATTCTATCACGGCTTCGCTACTTGTGATACCAAATCTTCGGGCTTCGAACTCTCGATGCCTGATGTATCGAGCACCGATACGATCCCCTTCACACTTCCACGACTCGTCACCTCGCGCCTTCACTACTCACGAACCTTAATCACTGATTTCTCCATCTTCCAAGTCCCGATGTGACAAGACTCCGATATTCTCCTGTCGTTCTTTCACTACCTCACGCCTCGCGACTTAAACCTTCCAATATATAGAATTTTAACTTGTGAGCCCGAGATTGTGAGATCTCCAATCTCTGCCACCTGTATTCCACTTGGTCTATGGTCCCACATGCTAATCGGTGGTTGCTGAGATATTTCCTCTCATGCTATTGCAAGTCTTGATGCAATTCCTTGCAGCTCCAACTCATGAACCTCTGAGTCTCCGATATGTCGATACCTCTTTCGAGACTCCTCCTTTGCACACTAGGACTTAAACCCTGCGTAACTTTCGAGATCTAATGGCTGATGGGATTTCATGAATCTCCTATGTGAATCCTGACCATTGATTCCTTTCCTCCTTTCTTGAGGACTTCTTAGCACGAAAAATCTTCAGTGCATTCTTTCGATAATTTCGAAAGCCTTTCTCCTTCTGAACTTCCTTCAACTCTCGCAATCTCTTAAGGAAAAGAGATCTCAGTTCACTCACTTGTAACTCTTTCCTGAAGCACTTCACGGTGCAAGAACGCAGTGCTCTCCTTCGATGCTATATCACAAAGGTGATAAACCTCCTGAGCTTTCCCACTCTAATTCTTTCAGAGGGACTTACACGCACTCCCTGCGGCAATCATTCAAAAAATCCTAAGTGTTGAGTTCCTTCGACTCTCTGTGACTCCTACAACAGAAATATTCAACTTCCTTTGCTCAGATTCACAATTGAGACTTCTTCTTCAGCCTGCGCACTCCTTGCACGGCTTCAGCAACCCACTTCCACTTCTGGGTGAATAAGAACGAAAGTTAAACTACTGAGCCTTCATCAATGCACTCCTTGCGGATGAATTCAACTGCACACCTTGCAGGAATCTCCTGGATTAGATAGAGAAACAATTGAAACTCACTCTCTCTCCCATTCTGACTCCAATTGGAACATGAAATCACATGCATAGCATATTACCAAGCAAATGCATAACAGGTAAGCAAGCATTCATGAGCATAACATCAATCCACAGAGAGTAGACACATAACCATGGATTTGAATCAAAGCTTTCTTATATTAATTCAATATCTGTACATGGGTGTTCTTCACAGAACTCTCTCTGCTTTCTCTCTTGCTCCTATTCTCGACTGACTATTCTACAATGATACAATTAGGGTGTCTATATCCATTTTCCCTCTTGAATTCTAAACTATCAAATCTAGACTTAAATGTTCTATCTACTTTACATTAACTATATTAAATGCCTCAACTACCTAAGGACGAGAGGTATCCACTCAAGGTCCATTACAATACAAGTGCACCATCTCTTAAATGGGTCATTTAAGATCAGGCAACAATCCCAAAGTATTTCCAAAATGTGTGTTGGCTTATCCAGCTAATCTTCGCTTGATGTGCTAGCTCGCTTGGTGAGTTGGCGATGCTCCTGCATCATAAGTACTTTACTTTTTCCTCATCCAGGTTGTCGCTGAAATATGCAGCTGGTCTGTCCTCCTGGCTCAAGACCGCTCCTATGGAAAATAATTTTATGCTATCATACAGGTGTTGAAGAAGTGGAGGCATTACTTGATCCCAAAAGAATTTGTATTGTATAGTGATAATCATGCATTGCAGTTTGTGACTCAACAGGAGAAGTTGAATCAGAAACATGCTAAATGGGTAGAGTATATGCAAAATTTTACATTTGTAATTAAACACATTTCAGGTACTGCTAACAAAGTGGTTGATGCTTTGATCAGGAAGTGTTTGTTGCTGCAGGAGTTTCAAGTCAAAACATTGGGTTTTGAAAATCTTAGGGACATGTATGAAGGTGATGCAGATTTTGCAGAGGCATATGAAGTAGCTGAGAATCCAGTTCTCAGAGACAGAAGCCCATGGATATATTACATGATCCAAAATGGACTATTGTTTAGAGGCAACCAACTGTGTATTCCAAATTGCTCCATGAGGGAGAATCTGTTAAAAGAGAAGCACAATGGTGGATTAACAGAGCATTTTGGC
This sequence comes from Picea glauca, assembly GCA_000966675.3. Lineage (NCBI taxonomy): Eukaryota > Viridiplantae > Streptophyta > Pinopsida > Pinales > Pinaceae > Picea > Picea glauca. The sequence continues at coordinate 235,286 of JZKD02S1977819.1, read as the reverse complement.
CATGACAAGACAATTGCAAAGCTGAGCGAAGCATACTTTTTTCCAGAGATGTGGTCAAAAGTTAAGAAGTTTGTCGATAGATGTAGAATTTGCCAGCATTTGAAGGGGAGAAAGTAGAATGCAGGGTTTTATCAGCCATTGCCCATACCAGAGAGACCATGGGATGAAATCAACATGGATTTCATATTGGGATTGCCTAGGATGCAAATAGGACATGATTCGATCTTTGTGGTGGTTGACAGGTTTTCCAAAATGGCACATTTTATTCCATGTCAGAAGACCAACGATGTGACTCACATCACAAATTTGTTTTTCAAAGAGATTGTGCGATTTCATGGTTTACCCAGAAGCATAGTCTCAGACAGGGGCACGAAATTCATTGGACATTTCTGGAGGACACTCTGGAAGAATATGGGAACTAACTTGATGTTTATTTCTACCTATCATCCTCAGATGGATGGACAAACAGAGGTGGTAAATAGAAGTCTAGGAGATTTACTCAGAAGCTTGGTGACAGAGCACCACAACAATTGGGACAATGTGTTGCCACAGACAGAGTTTGCATACAACGGCTCAGTGAACAGAAGCACAGGAAAAATTCCATTTGAGATTGTATATGGCAGGTAGCCAACAGGAGTATCTGAACTGAGGGATTCAGAGAAGATAATAACTAAGAGCGCAAGCACTGAAGAATTCGCAGAGGCGATGGAAGAACTTCACAGCAGGGTGAAGGAGCGATTGTTGAAATCGAACCAGGAATATAAGTGCAGAGTGGATCAACATCAGAGACAACTTCAGTTCGAAGTTGGTGATCTAGTTCTATCACATTTGAGGAAGGAAAGGTTCCTAAGGGGAACATACAACAAGCTGAAAATGAGAAAAATTGGGCCATTCAAAGTCCTGAAGAAATTGGGAGAAAATGCTTATGAGATTGAGTTGCCGAATGAGATCGAAATATCTCCAACATTCAATGTCTCATACTTATATCCATATAATACTGAAGAAGTAGGAGCTGGAAGTGATGAACAACCACAGGTTCAGTGGCAAAAGCAAATACTGACTGCAAAAAAGCCACAGATGGAGTGCATACTGGACAAGAGAGTGGGTAAGAAAACCAGAAGAAAAGAATACTTCGATTATCTGGTCAAATGGAAGAACCATCCAGTGGAAGATGTCAGTTGGGAGACTAAAGCAGTGATTCAAAAGCATGGACAGACTGTGTAGGAGCTCATGGATAGGATCCCATGAAAGTTTTCAAGTCGAGGAGTATGATGCAGGAGCATCGCCAACTCACCAAGCGAGCCAGCACATCAAGCGGAGATTAGCTGGATAAACCAACACACATTTTGGAAATACTTTGGGATTGTTGCGTGATCTTAAATGACCCATTTAAGAGATGGTGCACTTGTATTTTAATGGAACTTGAGCGGATAGCTCTCGTCCTTAGGTAGATGAGGCATTTAAGATAGTTAATGTAAATTAGATAGAACATTTAAGTCTAGATTTGATAGTTTATAATTCGAGAGGGAAAATGGATATAGACACCCTCATTGTATCATTGTAGAGTAGTCAGTCGAGAATAGGAGCAAGAGAGAAAGTAGAGAGAGCTATGTGAAGAACACCCATGTACAGATATTGAATTAATAGAAGAAAGCTTTGATTCAAATCCATTTTTATGTGTCTACTCTCTGTGGATTGATGTTATGCTCATGAATGTTTTATTACCTATTATGCATTTGCTTGGTATATGCTATGCATGTGATTTCATGTTCCAATTGGAGTCAGAATGGGAGAGAGAGTGAGTTTCAATTGTTTCTCTATCTAAGCCAGGAGATTCCTGCAAGGTGTACAGTTGAATTCATCCGCAAGGAGTGCATTGATGAAGGCTCAGTAGTTTAAATTTCGTTCTCATTCACCCAGAAGTGAAAGTGGGTTGCTGAAGCCATGCAAGGAGTGCGCAGGCTGAAGAAGAAGTCTCAGTTGTGAATCTGAGCAAAGGAAGTTGAAGATTTTTGCTGCAGGAGTCGTGCAGAGTCGAAGGAATTCAACACTTAGGAGTTGTTGAATGATTGACACAGGGAGTTCTTGTAAGTCCCTCTGAAAGAATCAGAGTGGGAAAGCTCAGGAGGTTTATCACCTTCATGATATATTGTCGAAGGAGAGAATTGTGTTCTTGCGCCGTGAAGTGCTTCAGGAAAGAGTTGCAAGTGAGTGCACTGAGATCTGTTTTCCTTAAAATATTGTGAGAGTTGAAGGAAGTTCAGAAGGAGCAAGGCTTTCGAAATTATCGAAAGAATGCACTGAAGATTTTCCATGCTAAGAAGTCCTCAAGAAGGGAGGAAAGGAATCAATGGTCAGGATTCGCAGAGGATATTCACGAAATCCCATCAGCCGTTAGATCTCAAAAGTTGTGTAGGGTTTAAGTCCTAGTGTGCAAAGGAGGAGTCCCAGAAGCGGTATCGGCATATCAGAGACTCAGATGTTCGTGAGTTGGAGCTGGAAGGAATTGCATCCAGACTTGCGATAGCACGAGAGGCGATATCTCAGCAACCACCGATTAGCGTGTGGGACCACAAACCAAGTGGAATACAGGTGGTAGAGATCGGAGATCTCGCGAGCTCGGGATCACAAGTTAAAATTCTATATATTGGAAGGTTTAAGTCGCGAGGCGCGAGGTAGAGAAAGCGCGACAGGAGAATATCGGAGTCTTGTCACATCGGGACTTGGAATATGGAGAAATCAGTGATTAAGGTTCGGGAGTAGCGAAGGTGCGAGGTGGTGAGTCATGGAAGTGCGAAGGGGATTGTATCGGTGCTCAATACATCGAGCATCGGGAGATGGAAGCCCAAAGATTTGGTATCACGAGTAGCGAAGCTATGATAGAACATAAATCTCGACCAGGAAAAAGTAAGCGTGACTGAGGCATCGTGTCTCGGGGATCTGGGTTTATAGCGCTCGACTGTTGGACTCGTGAAGGTGCGAGTTACGATCCTTCAAAAGTAAATAAGGGAGGATCGAGAAGGAAAGAATATGTGGGTGAGAAGAAGTCCCGATAAGGGATTTGAAGAGCGATTCAGCTCTTCAGGCCGAGGAAAGAGAAGGTCCTGGTGGGAGTGAACATGCCTGGAGTGGCCGTTTGCATCAATCTTCAACCAATAGGACTTTTCCTGCTTTTACATTTTCACTTCCAAGCTTTACAGTTCCTTTTCGAAGTATTTTGGTAGATGATTCATCTCCAAATGCAACATTTCCACCCTTTTTCTTCAAGCTGACAAATTTTCCTTGATCTATGGTCATATGAGATGAGCACCACTATATATGAACCATTCATATTCTTCTTTTCATTCTTTAGCGACTAATGCTATTCGAAAATTTTCATTGTGTGGAATTTCTTTCCTTTTCCATGCTGTAGTTGGTATGCAGACATTTGGCATATGATTATCTTCCTTCATCTCTCTACAATCTCGTGCTTTGTGACCAAGATTATTGCACTTCTAACATACAATATTTTGATCCATTAATGGGTCAAATGGATTATAATTTCCATTGAAAGGTCTACGAACATTTTCATATCTACTATTTTCACCATTCATATAGCTTGCATATTTATTCCTTTCATTGATTCTAAAATTGATTGCCTTTTGTCCAAAATTTCCACAAGCATAACAATGTCCAAGAAAGAAATTTTGATACCTGGGCGTAAGTGATCTTTTTTTTAGTGTGGTCCATCTGGGTTCATGATCTATTCTTATGTAGTTTCCTTCATAATGATTTCTTTCATACCTAGTGGGAGAGGATATTCTTGATGTCTCATTCCTTCTGAATTCTAGTTTTCTATCTTGTTGTTCAACTTGTTTTGGAGTGTTGGTTTCATCATTTTCAACTTCCTTTCTCTTGTTTTGTTTTCTTAAAACTATCATTGTATCCTAGTCGTGTCTTGTCATTTGGAGATCTTTGACTGCTAAGGATCTCATCTAATTTTTCAGTGCTTTTTTCGAACTTCTTCAAATTTTTTGTTGTCAATAGTAGCTCCCCTTTTGTGTGATCCAATTCTTCTTTCAATTTCTCATAATCTTCTAATTGTTCCTTCAAACTATTAATGGTCTTTTCAAGCTTGCAATTTTCTTCTTCACAACTACTCAATTCACCTTTTAGTATTATGTTTGTGTTTCTAATCTTGTTATTTTCAGTTTCAACATGCTTCAACTTTTCAAGATTCTTATCTTCTTGTTGACTCTCTACATTGTCTTTGTATCCCCAAAATGAATCAAGGTTGGTTTCTTCATTTGAATATTCTTCACAAATGATTTCTTCTTCTTTAGAATTCTTATGATCATCATCCTAGGTTTCTTGGGTTATGAAGAGGACTTCTCCTTCATCATTATCTTCTTCATCACTCTCATCTGAGGAGATGTCAACATCCTTGGAATAGAATCTATTTTTATTGTTGAGACTTCTCTTTTTATAGTAACAGTTTTCAACAATATGTCTTATTCTACCACAATTAAAGCATTTGAGAGGAGACTTACCTTTGTATCTTCCACTTCCTTTTTGGAACCTTCTTACGAAATTTTATATTTCTTCATCAAGGTCGTTATCCTTGTATTTTGTCTTATTTATGGATTTAAAGGTTGCTTCATTGTTTGTCTGGTCACTTTCTGTACCTATTCTCATTTCATATGCCATAAGAGTCCCATGTAATTCATCCATTGTCATTTTGGTCAAGTCCCTAGTTTCTTCAATGGAAAAAACCTTAGCATCTTACTTCAAGAGAAGTGATCTCAACACTTTTTGTACAACCAATGATTCATCAAGCTCTTCACCTAATCATCTGATAGCATTAACAAATTCATCAACTCTAAGAAGATAGGTTGCAATATCTTCCTTTTCATTCATCTTCAAATTTTCAAATTCTGCTCTATGTCGTTGAAGCTTGACCTGCTTA
>JZKD02S1977819.1:162349-206642 GCA_000966675.3 Picea glauca | reverse complement strand
TTTTTTTTTTTTTTTTTAACACCTACGGAGTTATACTTTGGTCTGAAGAATACTACAGTGATGAAATCCCCAAATGCTTAACCAAAAAGAAATGTGTATTTAATTTGCAACCCGAACAAAGTTGTGTGGCAATAGATCTTGTCTGTTTTAATTTGTTTATGTTTCTGTCTCCCAAGGGTTACGTATTCAAGGGTTCTACAGACAAGGGTTTTCCCTGTGCTATAGCTCTCTAATATACATGTGGGGTCCAATAGTAGTACTCGACCCAATATCTCAGGGCACTAACTAAGGATTATAGACCATACCCTTAGCCGTACTACCCGACTACCTAGGTACCAGAGAGTATCTTTCCGAGTGTTTTTCTTGGTGACACTATAGTAGTCAGGTGGCTGATAGGTTTATCTAAAGAGGGCTTTAGGAAATCTAGATCGATCCGTACACAGGTGCTATCTGATGCACTACCACTTGAAGGGGTACCAACAAGTTTTACAAGGGTGGCCAACAGATGTGCACTTAAGAACCGCTTGTATTTCCTTCTTGTATGAATCCCTCAACCGTGGGTTTATGCACGTAACGATAAATCTCTGTGGATTAAAGACGTCGGAATACATTTGTACCCTGGAAAAAAAAATCCCACAATTTCTACCAAGGAAAGTGCTTTGATACCACTTGCAAGATACTAGATATAATAAATATGCAGAACATAAATAAAATGCTAGAAATGGTAGAATAACAGTAATATAACCAACATAATCTCCACAATAACACATAAATGATACAAGAAAAACAACATAAATAACACTTAGATTCAAAAAGCAATGTTCACGGACCTCTTTGAGGGGGCAACCTCCAGTCGAGTAGCACTCTATTACAATAATCTCCAATCTAGGGTTTTCATACCCTTGAACCTTATTTATACTAAATATGTCTATCAAGAGAAGCATCTAGAGGAAGATCCTTCTAGAAGCGGAAGATTCTATTAGGTATTCTTACATCTGCCTTATTCTATTTTATTGAAAGGCCTTATTAATATTGAACTTTATTACATCTGAATATATTGATCTACCTATGTGCGGGTTAGGACCCTAACACTACCCTCTAGGATAGAGGTCTTGAGGTGACTTTCAGAGGCACTGAGGTACTCATTCATCCTCAGGGGACTTCTCTTGCCTTAGGACAAGTGATTGGAGTGAGGGATGGGAAACTGTTTAGATTTCTTTTTCACCCTCTTCATGCATTGGCAACGAGCAGCGATAGAAACATATAGATATGTGAGTTATGGATCATAGGATGGGCCACCTACATAATTGATCTCTCGAAGGACTGAGAGAGGTTGTGGCCGGAGTACCACAGATCAGTCTAGAGCATCAGGATGTTTGTAGACGGTGTGTGCTTGGTAAGTTTACCAAGGCCTCGTTCCCCAATAGTGACACTAGGTCAACTGGGATACTGGATTTAGTACATAGGGATGTGTGTGGGCCCATGACTCTAAAGTACTTGATTGATTGTGAGTACTATCTCACATTCATTGATGACTACTCAAGGAATACTTGGATCTATTTCCTGAAGGCCAAGAGTGAGGTCTTCAAATGGTTCCAAGAGTTCAAAGCTCTTGTAGAGAACCAATATGGAAAGAGTATCAAAGTCTTGCGGTCGGATAATGGGTGTGAGTGCTATAGCAGGAAAACCCCTCTATGAAATACACAAAGGGTCTAAAGTGTAGGCAGAGCTAACCGTCTAAAGTCTCCTACTTTTTATCACTATCCCAACATTACCCCACAATCATACATAAAAGACAAGAGAGAGGGATCCGGTAGGCCTACCTTAAAATCCGCATCCGATGTCAATCCCTTTGCACTTGGTTGTTTCCTAACTACAAATATCCTCCCAAGGATGACCTGCATTCACCAAAAGACAAACAAGAAACTACAAGCATGCATTCTACATATGGATTATTGGGTTAAACATCATAAACAAGAAATATAAACAAATCATATAAGTTTAAGATGTCATTTGGCGGGACAAAAAAATCACTTCTTTATATTAATCTCACCAAATTTGCTTACAACATGAGACCGACACTGCTCCTTGAACTTCATCCTGGGCTCCTCTTCACCATGCACCAACTTCTTCCACATCTTCCTCTCCTCTTTAGTTCTCTCTCAGGGAAATAGTAAGGGCTTTGCAATTGGGGCAAAGGGGGATTGATGAAATGGGTAGAGTTTCTTTTCTATCATGCTTTCCCTTGCAATGGGACCCCAATCCCTTCTTTTATAGGAAAAAAGGGATAGTAATGGTTGGGGTGACTAGATATGGGCAGTCAAACGGTTAAGTAACAGCCTAGAAACTAGTATCCTATGAAAATTCCCACATTTCACAATATTTTGTGAGTGTACACGGGTTGTAGTGGCTCAACAAGTGTGTGTATCTGGGAAGTAATGGTGCAGGGTGTGTACACCTTCAAAATGATGGTTTTTAGAAGAGTTGTTCAATAATGTCTTGGTAAAGATAGAAAGTTAGATGGACTGATGTCGGGTATGCATGACAGTTGCAATTTAGGGTTATAACAGATGCCCCCTAATGTGTGAGGTTAGAAGAGCATCTGATGGCCGAAATACATTACAAATATTCACCACTGTGTGATGTGAGTGAGCCCAGGGATTGGAGTTCAGAAGTTTCCATCTACAAAAATAACAATTTGTCTCACCAAGGTGGGCATACCCATGTTTGGGATGAAATAAAATCATGGCTGCCAATCAAATACACTGCATATCCATGTCATATAACTATATAAATTGTAGCCACGAGCAATACACAGAGGTCTTCAGAGATCGAGAAGAAAATTCAAAATCTTCAAGACTTGGGTAGGAGTGTAATATGAGTGTATGACTTCACTACCCAGAGGTCTTCGATGGCTCATCGGGAATAGACAAGAGGATCTTGACGATCAAGCATATAACTTCATTGATTTTGATCAAGGACTTGATTGGTATTTTGGGATGGTCAGGCATGAGGACAAAAGACAAACTATAGAAGGGATGACTCAAGTTTAGTAAGACTTCCCTTGAACAAAATAATGACAAAAGATGAGACTCAGGGAGCATGGAATTGACACAAGTTCATGAGGCAGGAGGCAACACAAACTCTCCAAATGTTTAGAAGGGTAACCAAATAGAGGAGGACACAAATCTATGTAGAGAAAACATCTTCCTAAGGTCATATTGAATCCTAGATCTTGGCGAACAAATGAAAGGATGATTTTTCCAAGGGAGACTCATTGTGCTGTCAAGAAAAAGAAAATACTTTTCCCTTCCTCTTTTTGGGGTATGTTTGATTTTTTTGTCTTTTTCAATAATTGTGGAAAGTTTTGAAAAAGAATAAAGAATGATACGTTACAAAGGAGGATCAAATGTCGCAGACATACTAATTCTAAGTGTAAGGAACACATTGATGCTCAGAGAAAGGGGACATATGCAGGAAAAGGACACTTGGGAAAAATCCTCCATGGGTCAAGGTGTCAAGATGCAAAGGCAAAGTGCTACAAAGCTTGCATAGGAGGCATGCTTTAGATGGTTCATTTGAGAGAAACATGGATCCGGCATTATGCCAAAGACGAAGGAATGCAAATGCGATTAATACGACACAATGATAACATTCTTCGATGTGATTCTAACGAGACCAGAGAAGGTAAGCTCGATGGTTTTTCATTTTTAGAGAGTCTGAAAAAATGTAAAAGGAGACTCCACTGGGGTGCCTTTTTCGAAGATAGTCTAGTCGACTCGAAAAAAGAGGTAAACTAGCACCGAATAGACATCTATTCAAAATTATTTTAACGAGTGTGACAAAGACAATATCACTCGACAATATTTTCATTTTTAAGGAGTCTGAAAAGAGCTTAATTATGGACTCTGTGAGGGGTGTTCTTCTTGGTCAATTTAATGAGTGTGACAAAGAAAATATCACTCGACAATCTTTTCAATTTTAGGGAGTATGAAAAGATCTTAACTATGGAATCCATGGGGGGTTACTTTTTCGTAAGTTTAGTCCCTGAGGCCCGAAAAAGGGTTAAATATATACCTGAGAATATTGTTCTAGAGAATCAAGGCTCCTAGAGTATACCTTTGTTTGTAATTTTGACCATCCAAACTGAAAAAGGGGTAAACTACCGTCGGACAGATGTGCCTTCAAATTTCAATTTAATGAGCGTGAAGGGAAACAAGATCGTTCGAAAATATTTTCATGTTTAGAGGGTCTGAAAAGAGATTAAAAGAATATCTATTGTGTTTTGGGAGTCCCGAGGGTGAGGTCAAGAGTGATAATGAATCAATGCAAGTGAGGCTCATACTCATAATCAGGAAAAACTAATCAGGACTCCCAAACCTATAGTCATTAGTGACGACATGGACACCAAAAAGCAACCAGGATATACCTAGGGCATCCATGTACAAGTAGGATCTACCACTAAATTACAACACTTCTAGAGAAAAAGTGAGGGTTCCATGTCACAATTCGGTGGGATCTATCTTATGGCAAAGAGAAAAGGATAATGATATGCAACAAGTGAAGGTGGAATCCTATCTTACATGCACAAAGTTGGAAAACTGAATTTTTACCAAAAGACCTTTAAAATCGAGCCAACTCTCAAAAAACTTCCCAAGACCCAAAGTAACACTTGTCGTAACATCCACTAAGAAACTCAAGAACCATAGTAAATGATTTTCAAGCTAGAAAAAATGGCAAAAGGGTCCAAAAAATGACAAAAAGGGGCCAAAATGTCTATAAATAGAAAGTTGTAAGCTCATTATCACCATTGTAATTTGAGAATTGACCAAAAGTCAAAAAACACCCCTTTTCCGAAATAGTTGATTCTGGGAGCTTAAGTGGATGAAACGAACTTTCGTTTGGACCAAGTAAGTACATACTAACCTCCCTTGCATTTCCATCTTCCATTTTTTCATTTCTTTTGGTTTTTGGGGGGAGTGTTGACCTTTAAAGAGGTTGGCCCTGCATGTATGTGGGTTGTCCAATATTAGCCCATGTGTACACATGGGTAGAAGAGAAGCTTCCCATGTGTACATGCGACTGTACCCAAGACAACCCGCATAGACCCTCAATAAGTGGGAAAAACAAGGCAATGCAAGAGCTAACTCTCCATTTCTTTGTGTTTGTAGGATGTATGTGCATTGGAGAGAGAGGGAGCATGAGGAAATTTATTTTTTGGTCTCCGAGGACCCTGATGCTATCGTTGTTTTGTCACAATGCAGGTTTCTAAAGTTCTTCCAGTGTCCGTTTATGAGCGCACAACCCAGGTTGCTAAATGCATCGATAGATTACTGATATCCTAACGTAGAGGCATTCATGCTCGAGGGGTAGTCTTTGACTCCAATGACTAAGGAAATTTACTTTCTAACTGGTCTCTCGAGGAGAGGGGATCTAGTCAACTTGTGCACTTTTCCCTCTGGGCCACACAACATCGAGGAGTTAATTGGACTCCATTGCGAGGCTGGTACTGAGAAAGTAGGTTCTCAGGTGCCTATTCATAAGACCAGCAACCTATCACTCAAAGTGATAGTTTTACTTATTGGGCGGATCACTGGATCCACAACTTTACATCAGGCTTCTCAGGAACACATGCATTGTGCGGTGTAATGCTTAAATGCACAGATTTTCGACTGGAGTACCACCATGATGGATTGCATGAAGAGACAACTGATAGGGTGTCGGATACGAGAGCACCGTAAATTCAGGTTTGGGACAATTTTGTGCTCCTTTTTCTTTGAGAAGGTACCCAGGCTTAGTCCTCGAGAGACTATATGAGGGCACGGGCCACTCTCCCGGTGCTATGCAGATGGGAGGCATTGTTTCCATGACAGGGTGGGGGGAGGACCATTGAGGCCTTTAATGACCACTTTTTTGACTAGTGGTCATGATAGATTCTGACAATAGAGGACTACCCCTATGCCGAGATTAATTTTTCCATAGATCCTGACATGCTTGTACCTCCTAGAGCGAAGTGAGGAGAGATGGGTAAGTTTTATTTTCAAAGTTATTTGATTTTTATGTCTTTTCATATATTCCATTTTTTTGTATATCATAATATCTGACACTTATGTATCTGTTATGTACAGATGTGGGGCCGGTGAATCCAACAGACTTCTCAAGTACTAGGTGGCTTCCTCGACCAGAGGCAGGACCAACTAGAGTCGTCGGACCAGCAACAATAGCAGGGGGGCCTCCAGCCGGAGAGGCTAAGAGAGTATTGATATGGGTAGAGGGGAACCTTACCACTCTCACTCGTACAGTCCCTATGGTGGAGATCTAGGATCATCCACTGTCAATGCAACCTCACATAGTTGGGGTGCCACGGACCTAGGTCCATCTTTTTCAGCGTTTGGCAAATGTTGTTGTTCACTATGACAAGGCCAACAAGCCCTGCCCTTAGCTAGGCTAGACTAATTACGTGTTGAGAGCACCTTTTGTATATTTTTGAGGTCATAAGCCCTATGACTCTGACTCAACATATTTTTGAGGTGCTTGCACCCACTCATGTACTCTGATATTTTTTGATATATATATGGATCTTTTTCATCTTTTTTATGTCTTATGGATTACATCTATTTTACAAATGTATTTACATGTGCTTGTGTGTGATTTTTCTTACATGTGTGCAATATGCCAATCTAATACATGATTAGCTGGATTATCTATGATTTGATTTAATCTCCTAGGAACATGGATATACGTAATGTAATCAAAACTTTGTTCTAAGAGGCGTACCCTTAGGAACCGTCGGTGTAGTGTAGGATCGTAAACGCAGTAAACCCCATTTAATTAAGACACAACCAGTTGAGCATCTGAGTAGACCCAGAGGTGAGAGATATCATGCGATAGAGCGTCATGAAGAAACTCTAAGACTGTTTTGTATTCAGCGACATTGTTTATGGCATCACCTAAACAGATACCTCCTTAAGATAGAAATTGGCCCTGAGGTGTGAAAATCACACAAGTTGCGGAAGCAAGCCTTCAAGTGTGTTGGCTAGCATTGTCCGTGAACCCAACAAACACCTTTGATGCACTTGACATCTTCCATAGTGAAAAATATCACATAAAAAAGGACATGTCCATAAAAAAAAGACGAAAAACTAAAAAGAGAATGTACAGGACTATACATATGTTACAAAAAGTCACCCAAGGTGACCCACCTACGGGTAATACTTCTTGAGGTAGAGCCCATTTCTAGGATCTGCCAAAGCATTTCTCTCAAAAACCACCAGACGATAGGCATCCTTCCTTATAACCTCCTTCATGATGAAAGGTCTGAACCACATGGGTTTGAACTTGCCTGCCACCAAAGGGTCCTTATCTTGGTCATAGACTAAGACAAGGTCACCTTCAGAGAAAATCCAAGGAGGAACAAACCGATCATACTAACACTTGACTTTATGTTTGTGAGCCTCATTAGCCAAGGATGCATCCCAACACTTCTCATCAAGCTACTCAAGATATAATAAATGCTCCTCAAGCGGTGAAGTGTCTGGCAATAACTGTACTTCCAACTTTAGAGAGGGGATATGACACTCTATAGGCAAGACTGGTTCTAGCCCGTAAATAGTTGAAAAGGTGAGAAATCAGTTGCAGTCTTAACAGATGTTCGGTAGGCCCATAATGCCGAGTACAACATCAAATTTCGATTTGACCTAGCCGAATTGATCGTTCGTTGTAAGATAGTCTTAAGGGATTTATTCACAACTTCCACCTGACCATTCTCTTGTGTGTAGTAGGGTGATGAATTTTCTTGCCTCAACCTGAGCTTTAATCTTAACTCAAACATAATTTTGTTCAGAAAGTGACTGCCATGGTCAGTGACAATCTCTCTCAGTATGTCAAACCTTGGTATTATTTGGTTAAAGAAAAAGAGAGTTGTGGTCTTGACATCATCTTTAAACGTTGGCATAGCTTCGACCCACTTCATGAAGTAGTCTACTGCTATGATGATATAATGGTGCCCCCTTCGGAACAAAGGTTGCATGTAGCATAATCAATCACTCACTTGGTAAAGGGACCAACTATGATGACAGGAAACATGGGAGTAGGGTGTGCCCTCATCTTCCGAGAGAAGATCTGACACGGGTGGAACTTCTTGATCGATTCAACACAATATTTGATTAATGTTGGCCAAACGTAATCATCTCGTAGAATCTTTTGCTCTATTGCTAACCCAAACAAATGACTGCCACATGCTCTAGTGTGGAAATCGTTAATCACTATTTTTTCTTCTTCATGGGTGAGACACCAGCGAAGGATGCAATCTACACCTCGACGATACAGAGTTTCCTCGAGTATGCGATATGTTAACACTCATCATGAGAAGAATAGGCAGGGCACCTCAAAGTCTGGAGATAGACTAGTATATATGCATACCAGGGGTCTAAATATGTGATCAGAAACATGTCTCCTTTGATAGGCAACTCTTCGAGTATAACATCACCAGATTCGACTGGAAGTCCCGAAATGAGTTCCACAAAGACCAATGACTTTTTGGATTTCACCGAAATAAAATCCAAGTCAAATTCCTAGAGGATAAATATCCATATACTGATATTTCCACCAATTACACATCGTGTCATCACGTATTGAAATAGATTCACAACAACAATGACAGTGGTCTTGTGAAACAAGATGTAATGACATAACCATTGGACATCATGAATTGCTGCCAATGCAAGTTTTTCAATGTGGGAATAATTGAGTTATGGTCTAACCAAACCTCGGCTTAGGTAATAAATCACATATTCTGAGAGAAAATCATCCTCTTGAACCAATACCATATCGATGGTTGAATCCGCAACAACCAAGTACAATAATAAATCTTTATTATAATTGGGTGGCCGAAGCAGAGGGGTGGATGTGAGGGTGAGTTTCAACACTTCGAAAGAGACTTGAGTGGTTTCATCCCAATGAAAAGAAACATCCTTATTTAGTAAACGCATAAAACCCTTTGTGATCTCAGCATAGTTCATGATGAATGCCATAAAAAGTTTGCTTTTCCCTATAGACTCTGAAGATGAGGGATTGTGCATGGGGGAGGCAATTAAACTATCACCTCAACCTTTAGAGGATTGACCATGATCCCTATTGTCAAAACTATAAAACCTACGAGATGACCCGATGTGACGCAAAAACTACATTTTTTTGTATTCAAGTGGATCCGATAGTAGCGACATCACTCAAAGATAAGTCGAAGGTGTGCGGGATGATCAACTCTCTTGCGATATTGTGATGCTAAATCATCGAGATAAGCCTTGACTATGTGTTTGAGGTCATGGAAAGAAAATTACACGGCTCACTAAAACATAGATCCAACATTTTTCAGACCAAAAGGCATCTTCTGATAAGCGAATGTACCCCATGGACAAATGAAAGTGGTTTTGTCTTGGTCTTCGGGCTTGATCTGTATCTGATTGTATCCCGAAAAACCATCCATGAAAGAAAAGGATTCACAACCTGTGTATTCATCAACTATCTGGTCAATAAATGGCATGGGGAAATTGTCTTTTTCACAGGCCTTGTTCAAATCATGGAAGTCCGTACATACGCGAATCATACCCCATTTTTTGTTGACTGGAATGAGATTTGACACCCATTGAGTCAATTGGATGGAGTATATGAAACTATCTTGGAGTAGTTTCTCTATTTCAACCTTAATAGTTTCTGCTTTCCTAGGATTGTCTGGATGAAGCTTCTGTTAGACTGACTTAGCATCAGTATATGTCGTGATTTCGTGTTCGACGATTCTTGGATCTATGCCTGGAATTTCCTCATAAGACCAAGAAAACATGTCACATAATTATTTAAATAAATCTGTGTAGATTTGAATCTCCTCGGGGGAGGAGTTCGCTCCGACGAAGATATTCTCCACGACTCCAGGGATTCTGGAGATATTGATAGGTATCATTTCAACAATGTTTTTCATATTTCCTTTAACATAAACAATGTGCATAGACAAAGGATTAATAGGACAAGCCTTATCTCCAGTCATAGTCAGAGTGAATTCACCTGCTTCAATTCTTCTTAACTATGGGAGGAGGTACGATCGGTGATGAATATCATCCCAAGGTCTATCCGGACTATTTATTGCCTCAATAATCACCTCGTTTGAGGGAAATACTAAGTCTAAAGAATCAATATCGGTGAGGGAACCTTGATCCCATGTAGGCTCGAGAACCGGATCCAAATTCTCTACGGGAGTCGAATCAGGGTCGGTGGAAGCTTGTTGAACTATAGATTATGCAACTTCTACCATGGACAAAGGCATGGCCATTCCATGGTTCCCTGTCCTTTCCATCATGGCTGATAGGGAAGGAAGATTCCATCAATCGTTAAAGTAAGTCGTGTGAAATGACAAGATTTGAAAGATTTTGTCCCTAGGCTGATCGGGGAAAACTGACATGTAATGGACATTACCAGTCAAAGGCGGGTAATTGAAAGTACCCATCAAAGGTGGGCACAAACCAACCCCTACATTGATGATGTCGGGCTGAGGGTTATCAATCATGGGGACTGTAGATACCCCCCATGAAGGGTCAGGACGAGAGAGGGATAACTGATCAATGGTCATGATTCGACCCTTGTGTGGAAACAACAAGACTCAAAAAACTGTCATGACCACTTCTTGCATAGAGTAGGTCCAAATCCTTCCTAACAAGATATTGTATTCAAGAGACACATCGACCACTTCAACCTCGACACACATGGTCTTCCCCCTTAACTACATGGGGAAAGAGGGGATGATTCCATGTGGTCATAATGAATGACCATCAAAAGCGGTAAGAAGAGTAGGTGACAGAGACAAAACAGGTTGGCCAATGGCCTTGGAACACACCAAAGACATCACGCATGTTGAGGCACCCTCATCAATCACCGTGAAAAAAATGTTCCGAGTAAAATTTTTCGTGGTGTAAGCCACTACTATCTAAAAAGCTACGTGGAAAGGAAGACAAGGTTTTAAGTCATTCATATCAAGCATGATCGTTCCTAGATTACAAGTCTCATCCGATCCTAACATAGCTAACAAAGCCTTTATCTAGGAAGGGAAACTCTGGAGGACTTCCAAAGTAGACATTACACAAGGGGTTTGTAACAAATCCTCCACCATAGAGTAGTTCTGGGCAGCCCTTGCGTTTGGGTTGTGGGAAGATTTATTGAATGCAACTTTGGGGATGTGTGTCATTGTTTCACCCAATGTATTCTCAATCTGGAGAGGAAGATGTGGGTTTTCGGCTTCTTTACCCTTCTTAGAGGTGTTTGGCATTCCGTAGTCGCATGTCTTAGTCATTATGTCAACACTACCTTTCATCATATACACATTCACAGACGCAGGATTACTTGAATACGGAGGGGGTCCCTGACTGGCCCCTTCCATGCTTGAAGAGGCTTGAGATAAATTTTGCCCATGCAGAAATGGATTCGTTAAAATGACAAGTGGCTGTTGTGCGAATAACTTATGGGTCTCTGCAAACCGAGGGAACTAGTGAGTTAGATGGTATTCCTTGCAAATATTACACAGATACTTCAAATTCTTCTTTTCAGTGTTTCCCTTGCCAGCATTATTGGTAGGTTTCTTATCCCATCTCTTATTTCCATCAGTTTGTTGGGTGGCCTTCAGGTTTTTCAATTGCATAGTGTGTACATCCGACATTTGAGTAGGGGGAGCAGTCGAGCCAATGGTCTGGCTGGCCACTTTCTACTGTATTGACAATTGTTGTAATTTATTTGACAACTGATCAGTGGGCTTCATTTGTGCTGAACCTACAATACCATTGGCATGTGGTCTAGATCTATGTCTGGCCTTGTCAAGTATCGACCATGGTGAATCTGGAAAAACTTCATAAAGTAAACCAGACTTGTTCTAGTTGTTGTGCTCTCATTATCACTTCTTCCTCTGAAAAGACCCTCGACGTTGTGACATCTTTAGATAACTGATGTACCAAAAAATTAAGGAACCACTCAAGCATGAATGTTGGTGGGACTAGAACTTTTATCAAACTCTTCCAACATCTCGATTCTCGAATGTGGTCTAAGATATGGTCTGCTTTTGTCTGCTCAAAGTTGTCCAGCAATTCAGTACCGACATCGTATCTCATAAGTAATTGGAAATGGTTTAAGAAAGACATTTCCAATTCGTCGAAGGAAGAGTATCTTGAGTGGTCGAACTCAATGTACCATTTCTCCACACTCTATATGAGAGTGTGTTGAAATAAACACAATTGGAAAGAGTTGTCTCTCAAATAATTGGATGAGCACCATAAGTGGAAGGTAGTCACATGATTGTTTGGGTCTTCGTTAGGCTTGGCCTCAAACTTTGGGATGTCTGAAGGCAACTTGGCTAGCATAGGGGGCTAACACAGAGCATGACAGATGGGGTCATTTAATAACCTTGTCAAGTCTGGCAAGTGCAGAGTTTCCAGAAACAATAATTTGGGTTGTTGATTGTAACCAGGGAAAAAGGAGCCTAGAGTTTGGTTGGAACCAGGTTGAAAGGAAACGTTAGGCTGTTGTCCAGGGTTTTGGTAATAACCATGGTCTTGACCAACATATAGATTCTATTCTTGTTGACATGTCATCGACTGACTACCATAATAGGATGTAAAGGGTCAAGCTTGTGTCGCATTCCAAGGATTTTGGGAAGGGTTTCCCCTATCGATCCGAAGAGCATAGGTGTTGAGCCTTTCTTGAGGTTTCATTTGCTATGGAAGGGGTTTCCCCCTGTCGGCATCCCTGAAAAGGGAACTTATTCTTGCCATGGATTCCAAGGTCCTTGTGAGGAAGGAATTCCTAATCCCCCCCCCATGTAGGAATAATACCCTATACAGGATGTTGTTGTCCATAACTAGGTTTTCCCCCGACCGAGACGACAACTGATGAAAAATCGTTGTTACCAAATGCATCGAACAAAGAGAATGGTGTTGAGCCTACCAACATGATATAAGTAGGAATTCCTTGACTACCTGCTCCAAATGAACTATAGTTTACTTTCGGCCCAATGGAGTGCTTGTGGGCACCACCGAGCAAAGGAGACGAAGGAGGTATATGACCCCCTCTGTAAGGGAAATCATTATAGGGAGTTGAAGTTCCCCCCACTGGTCCTTGCAAAGGAGCATTGGATATTCCTGCCCTGAGATATAAAGTCTATAGATTGGAGTGGGAAAGGATAGTCCTCATACTGAAGCCAGGCATCTCGTATGAGAGCGGAGGGCCTGTTGCACTCTAGGTGAACAGAGCAATGAACGTCACCATAGATAAAATCAAACAATTTCCTGAGGTAGAGGTAGTCGAGACCATAGTGTTCCAAACCAATGAAAGTTGGTTAGGAAGAGGAACACCCCCTGTAGTGACAGTCATAGAGGAAATATGAGTATTCCCTGAAGAAGTAGTAGCATTTGTTTCCATCGTTGCCTGTGACACTACCTGACGCTCGTAAGGTTGAACCTGTACAATGATGGGTGTTGATAGATCAATGATTGGAGGGTTATATGGACCAAGAGCTTGCGCTCTGAGGTCAAAAATGATTGGTTCCTCTAGAATCGAATGTTCTCCTCTCAAAGATTAGTCGAGCATAGTTTCTTGTAACCCGATCACCTCAAAATACCCTTCTTGGTCTAGTTTTCTCCTTAGCGGTGGCGGGGGTGGCTCAAGATCAACCAATGGGAGGCCCAAAAGCCTTCTCTACTGGCAGATCTCCTAATCCTCCACTCTGAGAGAATATCAATGACACACTAGGAATTTCTATAATCATTTTAAAAACCAACACACACTAGAAAAAATTCCTATGAGGTAAGACAAGCATATCACTAGCTAGTTGGAAGAACAGTTACAACAACCAACACTAGAGTAACTTACCAGTGCAAGTGAAACTCAAATACGGTATACTCTGCAAAGCGTGGCCTGATATCTTTCCTAGGTACCGTTGTATACCCCCACAACCACTTGTGTAAGTCACTAAGATAAAGGCAACTAGGTTTCTAGCGTGCGAACAGTCACCAGGTGGGTACAGTCAATAGTCGGGTGGACCGCAATGAGTAGGGTATCAATACAAAAACCTATCAAGGGTATCGAAATCAAGTGTTATGAAAGATGATTGAGGACCTCGAATGGATTTGAGAGCCACAAACCTCCTTGGAAAATGCAATCAACGGAATCCCAAGATAAGCCCTTTATATGCATTCCCCACTACGCTTGGTTCAGCTTTGGAGGGGTTATCTCCGCTACCTTTCCGCACGTGAGCTCATGTTTAGCCCCTATGTTGGAGGGGGGTCCCAAATAAATTTCAAGGTTACTGGACTTTCAAGCACTCCCTAACTCAGAATCTTATGTTTGTTTTTGTAGCCTTGAAGAATTTCCTTTCCAATCCTAACTCAAGGCTCTGGCCTTGACTGCATTGATGGACTCTACAAACACAAAGTCTAATAATTTTTAATTAAGTGTTAATTTTAGTGGTTTTCTTAAGTCAAAAGGAATGGACATGAAACCAATGATTTTCTTTTAAGAGACGAAAGAGAAGAGCATAAGATGAAATTGGAAACAAAACTACTTCTTCTTCACAAAAGATTTGCCAATTTAAACTCTTTCACCAAACTTTTCGTAACTACTTTTCTCAGATATTTGAAAAGAAATACTTGAAACAAGATTTTGCTTGACTAAGAGCTACTTAATTTCCTAAGCATTCAAGTAAAGAACTCAAGGAAACTTTACTTTTCCTTAGTAAACAAAACAACTCGCCTAAACTAATTTACCAAACAATCTAATAGAAGATTTTTTTTTATTGTTTTTTGCTTCAAAACAAGAAATTTGAAAATGAATTCTTCTCTTTTCTTCCAAAGAAAAAAAGGGGAAAATGACGACAAGACAAGACCAATAAATGGATTTTGGCTTAATCGCAGATCGTAGGGAGTCACTGATAATACCAAGAAGACAGATCAAAGCAGACTCACCAACTTGTCTAAAAACCCTATTCAAAGAAAAAACAAGAAATATTTCGTCAAAAGAAAGCTAAACTGAAGACAAACCTAGGCTACAGACTACTATAATAGAGACTAGTACTAGATCAATAAAACCCCTGAGGAGTGTGACTCCTGACAGGGAAGAGGATGGCTGCCTCTTCTTTTTACAAAAAATTTCTCAACAGACATGCTGCTAACACTTCAACAACCAACGTATGTACGGGGGTTGTCCAAGGGCAGGGTGTGTATGCACACGTGTAGGCTCACTACAATCCATGTACACCTCTGTAACTCCTCAAAAAAATGAAAAAACAATAGTCCAACACAGGTAGGGAGTACTGGTATGGAAGACTAGCATCCCTTAAAGACACAGAAGCTTACCGAAACTTAGAAAGAAGTGAATAAACTGATTCAAAGTACCCAAAAAGAAATATCCCCAATGACCCTAGAGGCATACCCAGTACGGTAGCCAATTCTTCTATAGGGGGGAAACCCCTCTACGGACTACACAAAGGGTATAAAGTGTATGCAAAGCTAACCATATAAAGTCTCCTACTTTTTATCACTATCCCAACATTACCCCACCATCATACATAAAAGACAAGAGAGGATCCGGTAGCCCTACCTTAAAATCTGCGTCCGGTGTCGATCCCTTTGCACTTGGTTGTTTCCTAACTACAAATATCCTCCCAAGGCTGACCTACATTCACCAAAATAGAAACAAGAAACTACAAACATGCATTATACATATGGATTATTGGGTTAAACATCATAAACAAGAAATGTAAACAAATCATATAAGTTTAAGATGTCATTTGGAGGGACGAAAAAAGTACTTCTTTATATTAATGTCACTAAATTTGCTTACAACATGAGACCAATACTTCTCCTTGAACTTGGTCCTGGGCTCCTCTTCACCATGCACCAACTACTTCCACGTATTCTTCTCCTCTTTAGTTCTCTCTCAGGGAAATAGTAAGGGATTTGCAATTGGGGCAAAGGGGGATTGATAAAATGGGCAGAGTTTCCTTGCTCTCATTCTTCCCCTTTCAATAGGACCCCGACCCCTTCTTTTATAGGCCAAAATGGATAATAACGGTTGGGGTGACTAGCTATGGGCAGTCAAACAGTTAAGTAGCGGCTCAAAAACAAGTATCCTATGCAAATTTCCACATTTCGCGATATTCTATGAGTGTACGCAGGTTGTAGTGGCTCAACAAGCATCTGTACACAGGCAGTAATGGTGCAGGGCGCATACACCTTCAAAATGATGGTTTTTAGAAGAGTTGTTCAATAATGGCTTGACAAATATATCAAGTTAGATGGCATGATGCCAGGTATGCATGCCACGTGCAATTTAGAGTTATAACAACGAGTATTCCTCCATAAATTTCATATATATTTGTGCCCAACATGGCATTAGAGGATAGATGAATGTACCATACAACACCCAATAGAACGGGGTTGAGAGGAAGAATCGGGATATTACCGGTGCAACGAAATCCATGTTGCATGATTAGAGTTTACCTTTGTACTTATGGGTAGAGGTGAGTGCTACTTTAATTTTCCTATAGAACAGGAGCCCCCACAATATATTGGGGAAGATGGCTCTTGAGGAGGCCTTCACTGGAAGGAGGCCCGATGTCGAACACGTCAAGATCTTTGGGTTCTTGACCTTTTCTCATGTCCCCTCAGAGAGGAGTATAAATCTAGACCCCATAGCCCAATAGGGGATTCTAGTTGGATATTCAGAGGTGTCCAAAGCCTATCGCATCTACATTCCACCACTTAGGAGAGTGGTGGTGAGAAGAGATGTCGAAATTGAGGAGGATAGGGATTTTTAGAGATCTCTTGAGTCGTGAGTTAGAGTTGAGAATGATGCAGAGGCATCGATTGATGTCTCAAAGGGAGAACAACCTTAGGTTTCAGGTACACCAGTATCAAGGGTGAAAAAGTCACCATGCACAGCTTCAGGGTCATAGTTAGTGCATGTTCAGTCAAAGGGGCAATGACTTCAAGTTCTTAAAGTGTTGAGATGAGTCCTGAGGTAGTCACTCTTGGGCAGAGAGACCATACTTCATTGTTGACCACTTTAGGGAAGAGGAAACCTAGATAGTTTCAAGAGACATTGAAGGAGGCCAGAGAGAATATAGGGTAGCCCAAGATCTAGATCAGAGATAACAAACCTCTAGTTAGATTTGTAGCATATTTGGCACTAGTGGTGAGTATCAAGGATACTACGCCATAGACTTTTGTGCAGGAATTGGACCATCAGTTATGGAGAGAGGACAACATAGAGGAGTATGAATCCATTGTGCACAATGATGATTGGGAGGTGGTTCTGAGGCCAGTGGGGAAGTCAGTTGTGACTTCCAGGTGGTTGTACAAAACCAAGTATGTTGCACATGGCAGCATAGAGAAACAAAAGGCCCGTTTTGTTGCATGAAGCTTCTCTCAGATTGAGGGAGTCGATTATGATGAGACATTAACACTAGTTGCGAGATACACCTCCATCAAGAGTACCATTTCCATAGAAATAGAGATGGGTTGGAGCATTCACCAGATGGATGTGAAGACTGCATTACTAAATGGCTTTATTGATGAGTAGGTGTACACAGAGCATCCACAATGGTTTGAGGTGAATGAGAGGGAGACTCATGTGTTTATTTTGAGAAAGGAACTTTATCATCTGAAGCAAGCTCCTCGAGCTTGGTATTCATGCATAGACACACACTTGCTTCAGATGGGATTCGAGAAGAGTGATGTTGATCCTAACCTCTATTACATCATTAGAGGTGAGGACACACTCATTCTCATTTTATATGTTGATGACTTGTTCATCACTGGAGCCAAGGATATCATAGCTGAGTGCAATATGGTACATGCATTAGAGTTTGAGATGAGTGATAATGGATTTATGCATTACTTTTTGGGTATGGAGGTATGCCAGGAGGAGGGTCACATATTTCTCAAGCAGGGGAAGTATGCAACATATATTTTGAGCAGATTTTAGATGGAAGACTGTATACCCATGTATACACCCATGATTACCAGCTAGAAGAAGCTTAGTTCTTCATATATCCAGTTGGTAGATGCCACAATTTACATGAATTTGATCGATTACTCATGTATCTGGTTAATACCAGACCATATATTTGTTTTTCTGTGAACACTCTCAACCAACATATGGTAGAGCCAAGGAGTGTTCACATGATTGGGGAAAAACATATTTTGAGGTACATTATTGGGATAGTTGATTATGGTCTAGAATATATCAGAGGATATGGAGTCAGTTTGGTTGGCTACACAGACTCAGACTGGGCATGATGTGCTACTAACAGAAAAAGCACCTCAGGGTGTTTCTTTGGTTTGGGGTCAGGACTTGTTTCCTGGTTCAACCGGAAGCAGAAGTCACTTGCTTTAAGTTCGAATGAGGCAAAGTACATGGCGGCCAGTCAGGCCAATTGCAAGGCCATTTGGCTTCGTAAGATATTGGTTGGATTATTTGGTTAGCAGATGCCACCCACTGTCATTCACTATGATAATCAGAGTTGTATCAAACTCTCTGAGAATCCATTGTTTGATGACCGGTCAAAGCATATTGAGAATAGGAATCACTTCATCCATGATTGGGTTTAGAGAGGCACATTTCAGTTGCATTATATATCAACTGACGACCAAGTTTCAGATATACTCACAAAGGCCCTACCAAAGGGAAAACATGTCTACTTCAGAGACAATATGGGCTTGGTGAGGAACACCTTCCTTGGTAAAAGGGAGTGTTGAGATTATGTACCTTGGGAGGTGTTCCCCATGTGTTTTTACTCTCCTAAACACATGTGAGAAGTACTATGTACTTTTTTCCTTGTACTTTATGTCTAATTTCACTTTGACTTAGGAGTTTTAAGTCAAAAGTTACATTTTGTCATTTATGCCTAAAATGAATATTAATTCACTTTATGGATGAATTAGAGACATAAAGTCAACTTAGGGAACTTAACCCAAAGTGGGATTTTGAGTGATATTCTTTTGGAGATATCTGAACCTTTGATTAAATGGGAGATGGGATGATCTCATCCATCCATATCTTAGGTTTCCTTATGGAGGTTCAAGAGGGGTGCAAAGGGTGAAGGAGAGCCCATTCACTCATTTTCTCACTTGTAGAGTTTGAGAGAGAGATTGGAGATGAGGTTTGAAGCACTAGGTGAGGCTAGCTTGGTCACATTCTTTCATGGAGAGAGGCATCTAGCTTGGACCCTTGTTTATTTACTGAGGAGCTTCCAGTGTTGAGGAGGGCACATCAACAGTGAGGAAGTGTTACACCTGTCAAATTGAAATGAGATTAGTTTTAGAGGGAGGCCACACACCAATGCCATATTATTGTGGAGGGTTTTTCCATTCAGAGCTCACAGTTTGCATCTGTAATAGATTTAATGGATTTGGGAACATTTATGAGGGGTGTACCTTCCTAGGGCTCACCTGCTACATTTGGACTTGTGTTTTAGCTTGGAACAAGATGCTACTGTACCAGGTTCATATATATTTTGTACTTGTTGAATTCCACCATCTATTCTCCTCAAATATAGACATATATTCCAAATTGGTTTTCCCCGAGGGGGTTTTATCCAGGGTCATGTTGACCAAAAATACCCGTGTACAAATTTATGTGTGTTAGTCTTTTAGATATTCTTATTTTTAGTTGTAAAGATATCTAGGTGTGTTGTATTTATTTTGGTATGCATGTGCTAACTCTTGGTTACTAAAACTACATGCTAGAGCACCTAAAATTGCAAATACAACCGTAACAAATCAGCAAGAAGTCATCGAACAATTTGTTTTCTTAAAACAACAACAAACCCTTGTTAGACAGTTGAAACTTAGATCCAATCCGAGGTCAAAGATAGAACCAGTTGGTTGCTTGATAGGACCTGGAAAATCTTCATCATTTGCATTGGATTCATGAGCCAAACCATAGTCTCATTAGACACTTTGGCTTTGATCTCCCACGATTGGCCTATGCATGAAAATTATCAAGAGGTTAGGAATGGGTTCTATCCATACCTATGCACAATTATTTCCTACTTGTATTGGTAGCATGATTTATGGTCTATTTTGAACACTTGAAGGCTCACTTTGTTGCATTGAGTTTGTCCCCTCTCCATTCATTCTATGAAGAATTATCACTTTTTGGGTTCGGGTTGAGCTCAGGCTAATTATCTTGTTCCTATACCCAACAAGTTTGTACTTAGAAGGAAATTGCATAGAATACCATACCATATCTATAGATTCTAATAGCACTAGTTACATAGATAGAAGTAATGGTATTCTATCATTATAAGATAATGAACACAACGAGACAAGTTAGACATGTTTTTTAATTTTACTTTTAAATACTAACAGGATGTCGGACTTCCGAAGTTCTCTACGATGTTTCCCTCATTGGTGATATAACATGAATGTCAGATATTGGCACCAGTCCTGAAACATCCTATGGCATCTCATGTGCAATGTACCAGCATCTCTTGTGTGATGTTAATTGTGGGCTTGGATAGTGAAAGTAAACATGAAACGTGTCCACTAGAAACATGGAACCAATGATGTCCTATGGAATCTCATGTGAGGCATTCCATCTTTTCATGTATGACTTCCTGAATGTCTCTATTGCGACATCCTGTGGCATCTCAAGTGTGACGTTTCATCGTCTCTTATGCAATGTTAATTGTGGGATTGGACAGTAAAAGTAGACGTGACACATGTCCACTAGAAACATGGAAACAATGATGATATCTAGAATATTGATATAGTGAAGTCATGTGAAATGACATTTGGGGTGGGGGTGATGTTTTTCATTCTCCCAAAAATATAAAGTGACAACTACTACCAACATGTCGTTGGAAAATGACCCAAATGTTCTAGTGTGAAAAGAGGAAAGAAATAGATATCGAGAGTAGCACATGCATATTCTTGGGATATCTTGATGGTGTAAAGGGTTATTGGTTGATTTATCCCTAAGCAAAAAAGCTCATTATTGAGCGAAGTGTCCATTTTGAGTAAAGTCCCTTGTATGCACCATTGGAGCCACATGTAGATACCTATGCACTTTCTCCTGCACCAAACATAAAATATGATGAGTCCACTCATTTAGATCATGGTTCATATTTGAGCTTTGAATCTAATTCATAAGATGATGATCATGTCATTGATGAGCCATAATACATTCCCAAGTGGGAATAAACCACCCTACAGGAAACAAGTGACCTTGTGGGGGATCCAACAAATTAAAGGTGGATGAGGTCCCATTTTGAGGATCCTCCTCATGCACTCGTAACTACTGAACCAACAATTCCCATGCATTGCTACATGGTTCTAGTTTAGACCCACATACCTATGAAAACGTAGTAGGGAATTCCTTCTAGGATTCCACTATTAAGGAGGAGTACAACTCTCTTCTTAACAAACAAACTTGGGATATGGTTCCACTTCCTTCATAAAGGAAGATAGTCGGATCTAGATGGGTCTAGAGGACCAAGAAGTAAGTATATGGAAAGGTGAGTAGGTACAAAGAAAGAATGGTTACCAAAGGTTTTCAATAGATCCACATGATAGACTATAACGAGACCTTTTCTCTAGTAGAAAAGATGCACTCCATTCAACCATCCATTGACATTTTTATAGATAGGGGGTGGGAATTTCACTAGATGGATGTGAATAATTCATTTATTCATGGGGATATCTCATAGGATATTTAAATGGAGCATCCTCAAGGGTTTATATAGAGATCATCCTTAGTATGTTGACTGAAAAAGTCACACTATGGCCTCAAGAAATCTCCTAAAGCATGGTATTCGAAGGCAGATGCTTATTTGTTTTCTCAACATTTTTTTAGATGTAAATCAGATACAAATATATACATTTTGAGAACCTTGGACTCCTTGTTGATCCTATTTATATATGTTGATGACCTCTTGATCACAAGAAGTCTGTCCTCATAAATTGTTGCAATCAAAGACATTTTGCATGAAAGGTTTTCTATGATAGACATGGATCCACTGTGTTGGAAATATTGTTTTCATTGATTTCAAATATAGGGGGAGCCTATAGATGTCGAAGATCAATATTACAAGCATAGAAGATGTCCAAGATAAATATTGCAAGATGGATATTGTTGAAAGCATTATTTTTGGATTTATGATGATCAGTTTGGATACCATATATTTGAATGAATTTTTACCCTACATACCTAGCTCAAATGGGAGAAAAAGTTATATGGTTTGAAATATTATTCAAATACCTTTCCAACAGTTTATGGCATTCCCTCTAACTCCCTAGGAATCAGAATATATGAATTTTTTATTCTGATAACCCAACCACAAAATTTAGGTTGCCTCGGCCAGTCTTTACAGGTCGGCCCTGAAAGAGGGGATATAATTACTATAAATACATGATCTATGCACATTTATAGTGAGACAAAGTAAGAGATAAAGTACGAGGTATGTAGAATTGATATGAGGTGTGCTTAAGGAGCTGGGGTGTATTTTTGGGATGGAAGAGTACAAGAGATGTTTGAAGAATTTTCTTGAGATTTTATTGTTCTTAAGGTGCACTATGAGACTGATATAGGGGATCAAATTTTGCTCAAAAATCAAATTTCTCATAATCACTTCAAAATGGACATGTGTGTCGGCCTCATCATTATGAACCCAACACAACTTGAATGGGCTCAAATGGACGTCGTATGAGAAAGATATCGTGTTTTGTTTGTTTTCCCAAACAAGCAAAATTTTGTTGACTATGCAGTCCTTATAGTCCATACAGTGTTGACGTGGAAGATAGTTTGTACAACTATATAGTGATGTGGCAGAGTGTTGAGTTGGCATGCTAACAGGAAAGTTTTTGGAAGATGTGGGAGAATCATATTTTGACATGTGTCATTGTTATGGGAGAATGTAATGGTGCCACGTGGCCCAGTCATGGGTTGCCACGTGACACCCCTCTAGTGGTTGGATGTGGTAAAAAAATTGAATGACTACATAGGAGTCAAACCCGTGACATCCAAGCATGGGGGAGAGATTTGGCAGGGTCAAGCTACCCGCCATCCAACAGTGGTTCTTACACCATAATGTTTAAATTATTTAATTGAATTGAATCAAAATTTCAGTTGGAGGATTAAAGGGTCAGGGCTAGGCCCCAACCCATGGTCCTTTTGCATGCACATGACCATAAACCTTTGACACCTTGTTGGAAGCAGGCCAAGGTGGAAAGAAAAGTGATTTTGGGAAAGAAGGCATGCACGAGGAAAGTGACAACTGGAAGGAAAATCACCATGCGTGCATGCATGGAACACCTAACAATAGTAGGGTTAGGGTTTTTGTAATGTATTGTAATGGCTGAAGAGCCAGAAGTATATAAATAGAGATACCTAGGTCTCAAAGAGAGAGACGAGTCGTATTTTATAGAGATAATTGTTGTAGCGAGTCGATATGTAACATCTTGTTGTATGACCTAATTTTGTAAGTGGTTGAGCTAGAGAGGATAGAGGAGGGTAGATCTTGAGGGTTAGATTGAATGTTGAGGAGCCTGGTGCGATCTAGTATGCCTCATATAGATATTACCCAACTGAGAAGAGTTGTAATTGCATGGGACTGTAGTGATCGAACGAATATAATAAAAGAGAGGAGAGCCAAATATTTGTCAACATAGCCCAAGGGGGGTTGAACAACAGTAATATCTATGTTATGTGATTGAATACATGTCTATCTTTATTGTCTTTCAGTAGCTATTGCTAAGCTAAATGAACGAGTCATTATATTTCCTGCATAAATTGTAATAACAATGTATTGTGTTAATAAGTTAAAGTAGTACTCTCATTACATAGTTATCAGATCTCTCACTCAATCATAGGCTACAAACACACGAGTCTTGCAACCACCCATTAAGACTATCTCAAGTGATATGACACAATGCACCCTATGTGTTGTGTTTCCTTCTAGTTTACTAGGAGGGTCGATAGTTTTAGAGGCTTTGTTGGAAACACGAACATACATGAATCTTGGGTCACTCAATACGAGCTCAGATAAGACATAAGAAATCCAAAAAATGGTTTTGTTGCCATTGGTAGGAACATAAGGGGATTGAGTAGATGAGATATGTTGAAGATATGTTAAAAGATACATAAGATCAAGAAAAAAAGAAATGAACCACTAGAAGGGGATGATGATACTGTGGAATACCACAAAATCATAGATTGAAAGCTGGCTAAGGACAAAATATCTAGAGTTTTCACAAAAAGATAACAGAAACCCTAGAATAACACCTCGCAAATATCTTAAAAAATATGTCTTTACTGATTTGCATGAAATCATTTTCTATGATTTTCCACACTTATTGTAAAAGTGGATACTAAGTTTGAAGGATAATCATGCAACGAATCGGATCTAACAGCTAGATTGGACCCTCATACAGATCGAGCAGTTACAACAAGTGAACAACAAATTCACCCACACAGTCAATTTTTGGATCGACAGTATTGTGGCAGGATTTATAACACAGTTTGCAGTATATACATCGAAGTTGTACAAAGAAGCAGAACAATAGTTCCTACGAGGACATCAAGGAAGGTACATTATATTGTTGTATACTTCTATCAAGATACTGTTATACAACAAAGGTGTAATGACAATGGATTCAGACAACTAAACTTCCCTGTGTGCATGGGGGAAGGGTGGAACCGTTGGACCAGATCATGATGGATGATGACCGGATCAAGTGGATCCTAGAAAAAAATGGAAATATGCATAGTGTATTATCCTACCAATACAATATTAATACTAAGAATATAGTCGTAGCTGCGAGGGAAGTCTTGGAAAGTGACGAGGAAGAGGTAGAGGATCTTCAGGTTGTGGAGCAGATTGAGGAAATCACGCGTGCAACATATGAGAGGAAGACAAGATGTCTAAGAACAGGAAGAGAAGGAATCAATCCTATCCATATTAATGTCAGTGCGGAACCCACAAACCCATGTGCGACTAATACACCAAAGAGAACACCACCATTCAGACAACTAAAGTTTAGAATAAGTTAGACAATAGGGATTACATCGACACAAGGAGCAACAACTGGAGGAGCCAGTTCAGGTAGCACTAGTCAAGTATCTACACCATGTGAAGGTAGTAGTTTAGCGTTCAGAATGGCAAGACATGATCTCACCATTAGGTTACCAAAATTCAAAGGCGAAGCAACAAAAGACCCTGAGAAACATTTGTTCATTTATGCAAAGATCTGGGAAGCAAAACAGATCACGAATGAAGATACCAAACTAGCACAGTTAGCTATTATGATAAGATATTGCGCACTAGACTGGTACATGGGTCTATATGCAAACAGTTCACCTGGGATGACAAGGACACCGACAGAAATTAATAAGTTATTGATTAATGAGTTCCAGAAGCTAAGATAAGAGGATCAATACATGAATGAGATGGTAGAAATCTGACAGAAACCAGGAGAATCTGTTTGGGAAATTGACCAACGATTTAAGCGTTTGAAAGGGAAGTTGAAATATCTTATGATCAATATGTAGCATCAACACATGTTCATCAATTCACTACTACCACACTTAAAATATCCATTCGACAATAGAATTTCCAAACGTAGGCAAAGGCTTTGCAGGCATCCCTACAACTGAAAGAAAACCAGTACCAACAAACGGATCCAACTATCAAACAACTGAAGGAAGACCTGAAGAACTTAAAATTCCAACTAAACTAGAATAAGAGTAAAGACAAATGAGAATCCATTTGGTGTACTACATTTAGGATGGAAGGGAACCACAAGAATGAATTCTCAACATTTGTGTAGTATATTGTGGAAGGAATGCCAAATCTGTTATCGACAGGAGGACTATGGTGTGAAATCTGCAAGAAACCGGGTCACAACCCATATCACTGCTCAATGATGCAGAAATACCAGACAATCCCAACAAGTTCATATTGCAACTTTTGCAAGTCAGTGGGGCATGATGAAAAACATTGTAGAACTATGGATTTGATGGAAGAGAGGAAATAATATGCATATAGAGTGTACGTAGAAATTATGGTAGGGCAAGCTCCACCTCCATTTAACCAATTTCCATCCTCATGAAAAACTATGCAACAACAGTATAATACTACGCAACAACCATATAATACCATGCAACCATAGTAAAACATGAGACAACCCCAGTACAATACCGCGTAGTATAATCAGGCACCTCAGTATAACGCGCTGAGAGGAGATCGAGTGGGCTATAGAGGAGGGAGACAAGCGAGAGGAGGTTTTGGAAGGGGTGGAGGACCAGTGGTATGCCACAATTGTCAACTACCAGGACATTATACAAGAGAATGTTCACTTCCACTAACAACTTGTATGTATTGTCACACATCGAACCAAGATACGGAAGAACGTCTGACATTATTAGTAAAGATCTAGGAAAAGAGGAACCAAAACAACCAGAATGTTCAGTGGATCTCAGTCGAAGCAAGGGATGAAGGATGGAACATCAACATAGTTACCCACGAAGGAGCTAAAATAGGGAATGACGTAGATCGACTGGAACCAGTATAACACTAGTGGGTAAAAAAGAACGCCTAACCAAGGAATCATTTCGATGCACAAAAGGAGAACGAGATATTTAAGCAAGCCTGACAAGAATTTCAAAAGGAGGACATTGCATCCACTTCAACTGTGCAACAAGGCAAGGAAGCACTAGAGTACGAGATGCCTCCATTATTGGATCATACCAACAATATTCAATCCATGGGAAAAGCAAGTACAATCAAAGGATTTTTGCAATCATGTGTAAAAGTATTAAATGATCCATCATCTATCAAAATATTTAAAAATATACTAGAAAAATGTATCATCGAGACAGAAGGAAAACTAGAACCAAAAGTAGTCGATCACCTACATAGAAGGAGAAGAACAAGTAGGGAGTTCAGACTGAATTCCAACATCAGATATTTCAACATGGGAGATATCATACTGGATCTAGGATTTGAAGTTAATGTATTACCAAAGAAAAGATGGCAACGCATGGGAGAACCCACATTAGTATATTCACCTAACCAACTAAAACTAGTAAACCAACACAGAGTCCTACCAATCGGTAGACTGAAAGGAGTGATAGTAGACCTGGATGGAGTGTGCACTAAAGTAGATTTTGAGGTCATTGAAATAGTGAACGGCACAATACCATATCCAACATTGCTTGGTTTGGATTGGGTGTTTGATAACCAGGACATAATCAATCTAAAGACCAAAAAAATGACATTTGAGTCAGATGAATACAAGGTCACTGTTCCATTAGACCCGTCATAAGGGGAAAGGCTTGTATAACCTACTTTCTTAGACTTAGAGGAAATTACCCAGTTGTATAGAACAAATGTGCACGGTGAGGATTAGGTAAACCCAAATGTAGATGGGATACTCAATTGGTGTAGCATTACTTCATGTATGACATACTTAGATACCGGCTTAGAGAATTGGAAACAAAGGCTACATGAAGTTTCTACAAGAAGATGTGCACGAATAGACTGTGCAGTAAGATGGGTAGGAACAGAGATAAGGGAACCACCTAGTTTCCATGGAGTAAACGATCTAGAAACATTCTTGGCATAGTATGAAGATGATGTTTCCGAGAATCAAAGACTCTTAGCACTTGATATAGAACTCAATGCCAGACCTGCAATATGGTGGGGTGCACACAAAGAGACAATCACAAATTGGTACAAATCTAAGCGGTTACTGCGCATAAGGTTCGTTGTAGAAAAGAAAGACAAAAAGTAGCAGAAGTATGATGGACAGGGGGCACAAAACACTTGAAAAAGTGCAGAATGCTATGGAAATTGACACCCCCAAAGGAATGGCCCCATTATTTTATACACACTCTAGAGGGAATTCCAGCAAACTAGTATACAAACCGGGAAGTACACAGAGGAACTAAGCAAAGGAAATACGACCTGAATGGTATTACAACATAATTTTACAGTCACTTTCTCAGTTGAGCATGAGAACCCCAACATAGACGCAAATATGGAAAATATAAGAGGGTTTATATTCATGAAGGAACTAGAAGGCGAGCTCATAACATAAGAGTGTTGTACAACTGAGAGGGGGGGGTGAATCAGTTGTTACCGAGCTTAAGAAATTATGCTTATTTTAAACTCTTTGCAGAGCACTGAATGAAAATCACAATAAAGCAGGGAAGTAAGCAATAGAATATTCGACATCATTCACACATATAAAATATACAGAGACAGATATTTCCTGAGGAAACCCTTAAAGGGTAAAAACCTCTTCTTCTTTATATGATAAGTAATATTTACATTATGTACATTATCATACTTATGAGAACCAACTCATAATGAGGATACAACCTCTATTTTGCAAGCTGCAACATGTTGAGAGCACCAACTCTCTGTTTTCTCTAGCACCTACTAGAAGGAAGCACCAACTCCCTGGTTTCTCTAGCACCCACTAGAGGGAAGTAACAACTCCCTAAGTGTTCCAGCACCAACTTCCAGTCACACAGGAACCAACCTGTATAACAGAGAACAACATTTCTCCCTTGCACCACCTTGCCACCCTGGTTTCTCTGGATACAAACAGATGGAAGCTACAACTCCTTGTGTTCAAGCACCCACTTGAACCTCTGAGGACAACAATCCTCTCTAGCACCTCCCTACCACCTTGAAATATAAATCTTTGATACTAAAACTTATTACAGTGATATAATGTTCATCAATGGCTTACCAGTCTCATCATTGTTCTGCTACACTGCTCTGCTCTCCTGTATCAATGTCTCTCTGCCTTCATCTTCTTGTGCTTTTTGATCTTTTGCTCTTCTCTACAAGTGCACCTCAGCCTTCTTTTACTGTCTCAGCTATGCATCTCTATTCTTTTCTTCTGCTATGCTTTAGGCTCTGCATCTTATTTTGATTCTCTGAATTACACCTCTTCTGTGTATTTTAGCTCCTACCCACAACAATCATTTCCCCGTGTGTGATTCCTCTCTACAACAACACTCATCTCTTCTTTGTTCTGCATTCTTATAGTCTCTGTGCACCTTATGCATACCATATGCGCAATGCTTCTGCATGCTCTTCATGTTGAATGCTTTGACTGATCATCATTGCAAATCTTTAGCTTCTCTGGCTATTAAACCCATGTGTCCATCATCAGTGAGTGTTATGCTGAGATTCCTTAGCCTATCTACTAGTCAAGACTCTTCATCTTCTTTGTCATAGTCGAGCTCACCCCCTCTGTTACAGTTACAGGCTTCAACGCTCTTCCATCTGTCAATCGCCTCCTTGGCAGTCTTTATTCCACTGGAAGATTCCTTGAGACTCTTTATCTTCTCTGGCGATCACCCTAAATTCTCTTCCAGTCCTCTGGTAGAAACAATCAATCGTTTCTAGTAGTTACACTGTGAACCTCCAAAAACTGTATCAACAACTGAATTTCCACTGATCGATTAACTATGAAGAGAAATAGTAGCCCTTCGATCATATTCCTTATTAACCTACACCATTGGATTATAAATGATGGGTCTCATGCTTATTTCGTCATTTCGCAATTCGACATTTCGGCATTTTGGCATTCCTATGGTGAAGAGTTATCTTGACACTTGACTCCTCCAACTCCCAGTATCCAAAACTCCACTTGGTGTGCTTGTTTTGGGATTTTTTTCATTTGGCATTTTGGCACTTTGAGACTCTTGTGATGAAGATTCTCAACTCTTGATTCCTCCAACTCCCGATATCTGAAACTCTGTTTGATGTGCCTGTTTCAGGATTTTCGATGTTTCACATTTCGACACTTCGGGACTTCTGTGATGAAGAGTCTTGAATATTGACTCCTCCAACTCCTAGTATCCAAAACTCCTGTTGATGTGCCTATTTTAGGATTTTGGTGTTTCGCATTTTGGCACTTCGGGACTCCTATGATGAAGATTCTCGACTCTTGAATCCTCCAACTCCCGACATTTGAAAATCTGGTTGATGTGACTATTTCAGGATTTCAGGGTTTTGCATTTCACAAGTTCCTACCGTGAGTTTCTTCTTTGACTCCTCCAGCTCTCGGTATCCGAAAATCCGAAATGGAGTCTTTGTTTCTAATACCTGAAATGGAATTTATCTTCTGATATTACCATGAGATCATTGTTGTGTTGTTGGTCGTGATCTTTTCCATCAATGACAAACATGCATACTATGCACTCTGTGTGCACCTCTACACTATCTCTTCTAGTCTTCATGAGCTTGCTCTACTGCGTCTTCCCAAAATACTTCTGGTGCTCGCCTGACACATTATACCTGTACTCAAGCCATCATTGCTATTGTACTTGCCTTCAATGACAAGCATACGCTGCCTGTAAAACATGCCAACAATCTCCCCCTTTGGCATTGATGGCAACAAAGGCACCCAGACTTGTTCTTTCCCCCCCCTTTGACATCAATGTGAAAGAAAACACGTTCCTCCTGAGCTGTTGCAGTGTTTTTTTGAGGTATCATACATTCAATCAATACAAACTCCCCCTAACAGGATGGACTCTCTTAGGTGTGAGACAGGATGACACCCATCTTCTATTAGAGATATTCAAATGGTGTCTTGGCTAGGGGTTTAGTAAAGATGTTTGTTATTTGTTCTATGGTTGGAATGTAATGGACCTGAACAATCTTATTGGTGACCTGCTCTCTTAGAAAATGGTATTTTATGGGAATATGCTTGGTCTTGGAGTGGAATATAGGATTCTTGGACACACTGATGGAAATAGTGTTATCACAATGAATTGGGATCGGTGCAACGTATTTTACATCGAAGTCTGCAAGTGTCTGAATCATCCATAATCCCTGAGTGCAATAGGTAGCAACAATAATGTACTCTGCTTCTGTAGTTGATAAAGAAATGGAACCTTTCTTTTTACTCAACCATGCTACTAGAGAATCTCCTAAGAAGAATGCACCTACACTCGTGCTTTTCCTTTCATCCATGTAGTTAACCCAATCAGCATCTGAGTAGACTGATAATTAAAAATTCTGATTCTTAGGATACCATAGGCCATAGTTCATTGTTTCTTTCATATATCTGAATATCATTTTGACAGCTAGTAAGTGACTCTATTTAGGTGCAGACTGATATCTTCCTACCATTACAACAACATGCATTATGTCTAAGTGAGATGTTGTGATGTACAGCAGGTTTCCTATCATTGACCT
Source organism: Picea glauca (assembly GCA_000966675.3). Taxonomy (NCBI): domain Eukaryota; kingdom Viridiplantae; phylum Streptophyta; class Pinopsida; order Pinales; family Pinaceae; genus Picea; species Picea glauca. The sequence continues at coordinate 175,393 of JZKD02S1977819.1, read as the reverse complement.
ATTTGAACTTTGATCAACATCAGGTGAGTCATCATCCTTTCTTAATTTGCATCCAGTAACCATAGGTGTGTCCACAGGTTTATAATCTTCCATTTGAAACCTTTTCAACATTTCTCTTAGATATTTTTCTTAAGAAATGAACATCCCTTCAGACCTCTGAGTAATTTACAGACCAAGAAAAAATGGCAGTTCACCTATCATAGACATTTCAAACTCAGACTCCATGGCAGAGGAAAACCATTGTACCAATGAATCCTTATTACATCCGAAGATGATGTCATCTACATAGACCAACACGATGAACAAATAATTATCCTCTATTTTGATATATAGATTGTTGTTAGTTGTTCCTCTCTTGAACCCTTTGTCTTTGAGATATGTATCCAGTCTGTGATACAAAGCATGAGGGACTTGTTTTAACCCATATAAATATTTCTTCAGCTTGCATACTAAGTCAGGGTTATCGGACAGTTCGAAACCCTCTGGTTGTTCCATATAAACTTCTTCATTTAAATCAAAATTTAGAAAAGATGACTTGACATCCATTTGATAGACTTTAAACCTTTTATGACAAGCATAGGCAAGAAATATTCTGATAGCTTCTAATCTTTCTATGGGCGCAAATGTTTCATCAAAATCCAGTCATTCTATTTGAGCATAACCTTTACATACCAATCTTTCTTTGTTCATGACAACTTGTCCTTGCTCATTCAACTTATTCTTAAAGATCCATTTGGAACCAATGATATTTTTACCTTCAAGTCTATGAACCATCTCCCACATATTGGTTTTCTCAATCTGATCAAGTTCATCATTCATTGCTTTAACCCAATGGTCATCTTTGCTAGCTTCATTAAAATTCTTGGGTTCCAGCATGGATATGAAAGCTATATGTGATTGTTCGGTGTTTTTGATTATTTTTCTCCTGGTTTGTAAACCTTTGTCTTTTTCACCAATTATCTGACTTGCAGGATGATTCTTTTGAGTGATTCTGGAGGAGGAATTTGAAGTTGTCTGCTAATTTGAGTCTGTTTGAGTATCTATGTCTTCATCTGATTCAGAGTCTTTGTTTTATGATTCTTGGACCTGTTCATCTTCAGCTTCAGCTGTGTCCTCTGTAGAAGACTCATTATTGTACACCTCTCTTGTTGGGATTCCTTCATCATCTTTTATGTCAATATAGTCAACCATTTTATGCAGCCTCTTATTATAGCATCTGTATCCTTTATTGTTTGTAGCATACCCTAAGAAGCTACCTTCATCATCCCTGTCATCATATTTTCCAAGGTTCTCATCATTATTATTTATGTAACATTTACTCCCAAAGACTTTGAAGTGTTTGATTGAAGCAGGTCTCCCATACCATAGCTCAGAAGGCAAATTGTCACTTTGTGGTTTGAGGTGGGCTTTGTTAAGAACATGGACTACTGTGTGTATTGCTTCTACCCAGTAGGTTTGACCAATGTTCTTCTCATTCATCATTGACCTGTCCATTTGCTGCACTGTTATTTTTTGCCTCTCAACTACTCCATTTTGTTGTGGAGTTCTTAGGATTGTGTATTCTCTCTTGATCCCATGCTTATCACTGAATTCCTTGAAATCACTTGACATAAATTCTCCTCCTCTGTCTGCTCTTACTTCCTTTAACCTCTTGCCTGTTTGATTCTTAGTTAAAGCCTTAAATTTTTTAAACTTCTCAAATGCTTCATATTTTTCCTTGAGAAAGGCAACCCAAGTAATTCTGGAGTAATCATCAATAATCAACATGAAGTAGTTTTCTTTCCCTGTGCCGTCCTATATTGATGGTCCACATAAATCTATATGAACTAGTTGGAGTGGTTTCTCTGATGAAGTAGAGCTCTTGGACTTAAACTATGTTCTAGTTAGCTTTCCTACTTGGCAGGGTTTACACATAGAATGTTGGGGCTTTGATATTCTTGGAAGATCTTTTACTGCCTCAATATTTTTGAGCTTGATTAAGTGGTCAAAGTTTAGATGTCCAAGTCTCCTATGACATAACCAAATTTCATCATGTTTGCTTAGATGACACTCTTCTCTATCTTCTTTCATCACATATACATTATTTTTTGTCCTTATACCTTTGGCGACCACTTGTCCTAAGTTTACAGACTTTATCTTGCAATCCTTGGACATGAACATCACTTCACATCCTCTATCACACATTTGACTTACAATGAGAAGATTATGTTTCATCCCATCTACAAGTAGAACATATTGGGCTTTTCCTTTTCCATTACTTAAAATCACCATCCCTTTACCCTTTATTTTACCTGAAGCATCATTTCCAAAGGTTACATTTCCTGATTTTCTTTCACTTAGAGGTAGAAACTTACCTTTGTCTCCCATCATATGTTTGGAGAATCCACTGTCTATATACCAAGGGTTCGTTTGTCTTTGAGCTGACAACACTAATCCACACTTGTCACTTTCTTTCTTCTTCCAAACCTTGACATTTTCAGCAGGGGAATTCAAATATAGTTCATAGTTCCTTAAGCGACAGTCAACAGATTTATGTCCATAGTTATGACATATGTAAAATTCTAGTTCATCGAATAAAGGATCATAATGATTGTTATGCTTAACATGTGTCCTTTTCCCATCCATCAAGTGATTTGCAGTCTGTGGTGGTTTGTTACTTGGTTGTCTCATTCTTTGTTGCGGCAGATATCTATACCTTGAATGTCTTGATTGCTCATAATTTAATTTTAAAGAACAATTTACAGCTTTATGACCAAAGTTGAACAAAAGAAACAATTTCCATAGAAAAAATGTTGGTACCTAGAAAAAGTCTGTCTTCTTTGAGGAGGTTGATTTCTTTCATGTCAATAATTTCTCTGATCTATAGATTCGGTTTTGGTACTTTTTCTTTCATTCCTTCTTGGTGGCTGATTTTCTTTCTTTGTTTCTGCAGAGTGACTGTTGTCAATGTTTGAGGATTTGACAAACTTGATAGGTTCTTGGTTTCTTGGCTAACCACTACTTGATCCCTCTTCATAAACCAAACCCGTTTTTAGCTTTGGATTCCTTTGCTGATTCAGAATGGTGGCTAATCCTTCTGAGGCTTTGATACTTGACAGATTTTGATGATACAAGGCTTGAAACCTCTCCAACTCTTTCCTAGTTTTCACTGCTTCTTCTTCTAGAGCTTTACATCTTGCCTTACTTTCTAATAACTGTTGTTTCAGAATGTCCTCGATTTTATTTGCCTCTTCGAATTCCACTTTTAGCAGGGCAAATTCTTCATGAGGTTTTTTACTATCTTTCTCAAACTGTATCAACAATTGTTTTTTCTTTCTGTTCTTAATTCTGAGTCTGTCAATCTCTTCCAGTGCACTGATCCGTTCTCCTTCCATATCAACCACAACTTCTTCTTCATTAGCCTCACTTCCTTTGCTTTTATTATCATCATCTTCTTTGGCCATAAGTATGAATTCATTTAGTCTATCTTCAATAGAGGAGTCATTGTATTCATCATCTAAAGGATCATCATCATTGTTTACACAAACACTTTTCTTCTTAAAATTATTCTCTTTAAAGAAATTTTTTTGTTTGTGCTTCTCCTCATCATCACAAGTTTGATCATTTCTTTTGTGAGGACATTTATTTGTAAAATGACCTATCTTACCACAGTTGAAACATTTGAAAGGAAGTTTACCTTTGTATTTTCTCGATCCCTTCTTCAGTCTCTTCACAAATTTTTCTTCAATTTCATCAGGCTCAGAATCCTCATTCTTGTCTGCCTTAAATGATGCTTATGTGGATATGGGTTTATATTTAACTATTCTCATTTCATATGCAGTCAATGTTCCTAGAAGTTGATCAAACTCCAAGGTTTTTAGATCATTAAGTTCTTCTATAGCAAAGACCTTCAGGTTGAATCTATCTGGTAGAGATCTCAAAATTTTATGAACTAAAGAAGGTTCCTCAATTTTTTCACCAAGTGCTTTCATTGCATTTACCAGTTCTTCAACTCTTAGAAATTATTTCCCAACAGTTTCATCTTCCTTCATCTTCAACTGTTCAAACCATATTATGTAGGTTTGAAGCTTGGCATCCTTTACCTTCTCATTACATTCATAACTACTAATGAGTTTGTCCCACATTTCTTTGGCATTTCCTAGGTGCATAACTTTTACGAATTCTTCTTCTGCAAGCCCACTCAAGATAGCATTCATAGCCTTAGTGTTGAAGATAAATTCTAGCTTGTCATCCTTATTAGCTAGTACAAATGGCTTTACATAACCAATATCTACCACATCCCAGACATCTGCACCTAAAGCCATTATGTAGTCTCTCGTTCTAACTTTCCAGAAGGCAAATTTTGTTCCATTGAATAGAGGAGCCTTATTGCCTGTATTTCCTTCATGGCTTGACATGTTTAAGATTTAGGATCTACCCTTAGATAAAAGAGTCCAGCTCTAATACCAATTGTTGTACAACTGAGAGGGGGGGGTGAATCGTTTGTTACTGAGCTTAAGCAATTATGCTTATTTTAAACTCTTTGCAGAGCACTGAATGACAGTCACAATAATGCAGGGAAGTAAGCAATAGAAAATTCGACATCATTCACACATATGAAATATACAGAGATAGATATTTCCTGAAGAAACCCATAATGGGTAAAAACCTCTTCTTTTTTATATGATAAGTAATCTTTACATTATGTACATTATCATACTTATGAGCACCAACTCATAATGAGGATACAACCTTTGTTTTGCAAGATGCAACTTGTTGAGAGCACCAACTCTCTATTTTCTCTAGCACCTACTAGAAGGAAGCACCAACTCCATGGTTTCTCTAGAACCCACTAGAAGGAAGAAACAACTCCTTAAGTGTTCTAGCACCAACTGGATGGAAGCACCAACTTCCAATCACACAGGCGCCAACCTATATAACAGAGAACAACAGTTATCCCTTGCACCACCCTACCACCCTGGTTTCTCTGGCTGTAACCAGATGGAAACTACAACTCCCCATGTTCAAGCACCCACTTGAACTTCTGAGGACAACAATCCTCCCTAGCACCTCCCTACCACTCTGAAATATAAATATTTTCTACTAAAACTTATTACAGTGATATAATGTTCATCAATGGCTTACCAGTCTCATCACTATTCTGCTACACTGCTCTTCTCTCCTGTATCAGTGTCTCTTTGCCTACATCTTCTTGCGCTTTCTAATCTTCTTCTCTTCTCTACAAGTGCACCTCAGCCTTCTTTTACTGTCTCAGCTATGCATCTTTGTTCTTTTCTTCTTCTGCACTTTATGGTCTGTGTCTTATTTTGATTCTCTGAATTACACCTCTTCTATGTATTTCAGTTGTTGCCCGCAACATCCATTTCCCTGTGTGTGATTCCTCTCTATAGCAGCACTCATCTCTTCTTTGTTATGCATTTTTATAGTCTCTGTGCACCTCGTGCATACCATATGTGCAATGCTTCTGCATGCTCTTCATGTCAAGTGCTCTGCCTGACCATCATTGCAACTCTTCAGCTTCTCTGACTATTAAACCCATGTGTCCATCATCACTGGGTGTTATGATGAGATTCCTTAGCCTAACTACCAGTCGAGACTCTTCGTCTTCTCTGTGACAATCGAGCTCATCCTCTCTATTGTAGTTACAAGCTTCAACACTCTTCCATCTGTCAATCGACTCCTTGACAATCTTCATTCCACTGGAAGATGCCTTGAGACTCTTCATCTTCTCTGGTGATCACCCTGAAGTCTCTTCAAGTCCTCTGGTAGAAACAATTAGTCATTTCTAGCAGTTACACTGTGAACCTCCAAAAACCGTATCAGCAACTGAATTGCCACTGATCGATTAACTGAAAAGAGAAAAAATATCCCTTCGATCATATTCCTAATTAACCTGCACCATTAGATTATTAATGATGGGTCTCACACTTATTTCTCCATTTCGCAATTCAGCATTTCGACATTTCGTCATTCCTGTGGTGAAGAGTTATCTTGATACTTGACTCCTCCAACTCCCGGTATCTGAAACTCCACTTGATGTGCCTATTTTGGGATTTTCAACATTTTTCATTTCAGCACCTTGGGACTCCTGTGATGAAGAGTCTCAACTCTTGACTCCTCCAACTCCCAGTATCCGAAACTTCGGTTGATGTGCCTGTTTTGAGATTTTCAGCATTTCGCATTTCGGCACTTCGAGACTCCTGTGATGAAGAGTCTTAACTCTTGACTCCTGCAACTCCCGGTATCCGAAACTCTAGTTAATGTTCCTATTTCGAGATTTCAGCGTTTCGCATTTCGGCAGTTCGGGACTCCTGTGATGAAGATTCTCAACTCTTGAGTCCTCCAACTCTTGATATTTGAAACTCTGGCTGATGTGACTGATTCAAGATTTCAGGGTTTCACATTTCGCAAGTTCTTTCCATGACTTCCTTGACTCCTCCAGCTCCCGGTATCTGAAACTATGAAATGGAGTCTTTGTTTCTGATACCCGAAATGGAATTTAGCTTCTGATCTTGCCATGCGATCATCATTGTGTTGTTGGTCGTGATCTTTGCCATCAATGACAAACAAGAATACTTTTCACTCTGCATGCACCTCTGCACTATCTCTTCTAGTTTTCACGAGCTTTCTCTTCTGCGTCTTCCCAAAATACTTCTAGGGCCCGCCTAGAAAATTATACCTGTACTCAAGCCATCATCACTATTGTACTTTCCTTCAATGACAAGCATACGCTACCTGTAAAACATGCCAACAAAGAGCAACAACAGAATCAACACACATTCAAAGGATTGCTGTCATGTTACCATGTGTAGGAGGAAGCACCAGATGAAGACAATATGCGCGATATTCAGATTGAGGAAGAAGAAGGCAAAAGAGAAGTGAAAGGTACACCTATAGAATCAAAAGTTATTTTCACGCTGATCAAGGTAAAGAAAGTTAATATTGGGATAGTTGAGAAACCCAAAATGGCTAGCATTGGAGACTAATAGGATGAAAAATAGTAGAAAGCATAATAGATTTACTGCGTGAGTACAACCACCTTTTTTCCAAAAAATTTACAGATATGAAGGGTATAGAAGGAGAGATAGGAGAAATGAAGATACCACTCAGAGCTGAAGAAATACTGATCAGACAATGACCATACAGATTGAACCCAATATATAAGAAGAAAGTCAACAATGCGATCGATAGGATGCTCAAAGTCGGAATCATAGAATCGGTCGAAGAATCAGAATGGATAAGCCCAATGGTAGTTCAGGACAAAAAAAAAGAAGGGATACGGATATGTGTCGACTTGTGGAAGTTGAACGATGCATTCCTACATGACCCGTTCCCTACGCCTTTCACGCATGAAGTGTTGGAGAATGTAGGAGGACATGAAACTTACTCATTCACTGATGGATTCTTAGGCTACCATCAGATCAAGATAACACAGGAAAACAGATACAAGACCATTTTTGCGACAAAATGGGGATCCTACCAGTACACAGTCATGTCATTTGGACTAATGAATGCACCAACAATATTTTCCAGAGTAGTCATCGCTATGTTTAAAGAATTCATCCACCAGTTTCTAGAGGTATATTTGGATTATTAGACAGTCTATAGTTTGTTGAAATACCATGTAGAGGTCTTACAAATGATGTTAGAAAGATGTAGGCAATACTAGATATCCTTAAACATAAATAAATGAATATTTGGAACACTGTTTAGGATACTATTGGGCCATATAGTATGCAAACACATTTTTCTAGTAGACCCTGCGAAGATTGCAATAATTGTTAACTTACCACCACCAAAAATAGTTTGTCAGCTAAGAGATACATTGGGACACACATGATATTATATAAAGTTCATCAAAGGATATGCACAGATTACCACGCCAATGAAAAAATCATTAAGAAAAGACAAAAAGTTTCAATGGAACGACGAGTGTCAACATGGTCTAGATATGTTGAAAGAGAAGATGGTCACTTCGTCGATACTAGTATTTCCAGATTGGGAGAAGACATTCCATGTCCATGTAGATGCATCATCCATAGCACTTGGATCTATCTTGGTGCAACCAGGAGTGGGAGACCTAGATCACCCTATAGCATTTGCGAGCATAAAATTATCATAATCGAAATAGAACTATAACACTACAGAGAGGGAAGGCCTAGCTATGGTCTATGCACTACAAAAGTTCAGACATTACTTATTGGGAAAACACTTTAAGATGTTCACAAATCACTCAACCCTGAAATATCTAGTCAACAAGCCAGTGTTGGAGGGGAGAATCTGTCGACGGTTACTATTGTTTCAAGAATTTGACTTTGAAGTAATAGTCAAGCCAAGAAAACTGAATGCATGACCTGACCACCTGTCCAGGGTCACAAATAGAGAAGAACCTATGAATTTAGAAGAAAATTTTTTGGTCGCACTGTTATTTTCAGTTCAGATCACTGATGAATAATTTATAGATATCCTTCAATACTTGAGCATAGGCACCGCACTGTAAGAATACAACATCGCGCAGAAGAAAAACCTGGTAGTTTGGGCTGCAGATTATCAATTCATCACAGGACACTTATACAAAATGGGCGCAGATATCATCTTGCAAAGATATGTGTTAGAACATGAAAGACCAAGATTTTTAATAGAATCCCATGAGGGAATAGCAAGAGAACATTGTGCGGGAAAAGATACCATGAAGAAGGTGTTGCACGCAGGACTATGGTGGTCAACCATTCATAGAGACTCGAAGGAGTACTGCCAGAGATGTGACGTCTTTCAAAGGGTTGGTAAACCCAATAGAAGGGACGAGATGCCACTACGACCACAGGTAATGTTGTAGGCATTCGATAAATGGGAAATAGACTTTGTGGGACCAATCAACCCACCATCAAAAAGAATAGGAGCAAGGTACATCATCACAGCGATGGATTACCTAACACTATGGGTAGAAGCAAGACTAGTGAAGGATTGCATCACAGAAACAGTAGCACACTTTTTATTTGAACAAGTAATCACTAGATTTTGATGCCCAAGAATTTTGATGAGAAACCAAGGAACACACTTCATTAACATCATTATCAACACCATGACCGAAGAGTTTGAAGTCCATCATTAGAAGAGCAAACCATATCACCCACAAGAAAATGGCATAGTAGAAGCATTTAACAAAATCTTGGAGAATGCACTGACAAAGATATGTAATGTCAACGGGGATGATTGGGACCTCAAAATACCAGTATTATTGTGGGCCTACAGGACTATGTGCAAGAACCTAACAAGGAACACACCATTTAAACTAGTATATGGCCAAGAAGCAGTGGTTCCATTAGAATTTATGGTACCCAGTCTGCGCGTAGTCGGAATTACACACATGACAAAACAAGGCATCGTAGAGGAGAGAATAAACCAGTTGATGACCATGGAGGAAGATCAGATCTTAGGAGGGTTCCACCAACAAGTTCAAAAAGCAAGGGAGAAATCTTTGTATGACATACACATCAAGAAGAAAAATTTTAAGGAGGGAGATTTAGAATTGATGTATGATAGAAAATCGTTTTAGCACCCAGGAACTCTCTGAATGCATTGGTTAGGACCATATGAAGTAAAAACTTTCATAGATGGAGGAGTTGTACAGTTGAAAGACTTATCAGGCACATAAATCAAAGGAATTATCAACAGAAGCCGACTAAAACTGTACAAGAAAAGTCGACCACCCACAACTGGAAGAGCCACCATGCAGTAAAAAGAAAAACATAATTTTAAACAGTGCCAACAGAGGCACAGTGCACTGAAAGAAGAAGGAGCATGCACACATAAGAATACAAACTCATTGAGGACAAGGCCAACAACCAGGTCACGATGGAAACAAGTGGGAAAAGCAAAGATGACAACAATAGTATGAAATGATGGAGTTATGCAGAATTGAATGACGGAAAGGACCGATGGGACACCACATTAATCATGCCAACTAGAGATGGAAAGGGAGAGTAATGACAAGTATGAAGGAATCGAGGGTGCATTGAACCCATAATTAAGGTAGCATCCTTGAAAAGATTCATGTGATGCCCTTACAATGCTAGGACATGGGAACAAAGAGTATATTTGTGAAAAATGAACAGACAAAGAGCGATAGAGGCTAAAGAGCATAGAGCAGAGTTCACAAAGGGCATAGAGAAAATTTAAGACCAGCAAACATTTGACACTCACCAACATGGCCCCACCAAAGCAAGCAGAAGCAAGCCATACTATCATACAACCCAGAGTTAGAACCAGGGCATGGGTACAATTGGAAAAAGGTGAACAACAACCGTCGGAGCTCGTTAATGTCGATGAAATCCCATCACCAGATACAACACTGGTGAACCCCACACCCATGGTGGAAGAAAACCAATAGCCAATACCAGAGGGAATGAATGTAGATATGCCAGCAGAGGCACAGTAGAAACAAAACCAGGACGTATAAAACCTGAAGGAAGCACAAATAGAGAACACCGAAGTAGCTTCAACAGTCAATGGAAAGACGACAAAGCAGAAAGTAGCAGTCGAGCCAGATGAATTTCAAACAACTGTGTTAGATCAGCCACTGGAAGGAACAATAAAGGATGTCACAAGTTGGCCAGAATGGTGGTCGCTGGAACCTTGAGACATCCACCACCAAAGAAAGACAAGAAACAGATCCCTACATCGCCTCGCAAGAAACCCATCACAACCCTCGTTTTTCCACGCATGCCAGATCGAGTATAGGTTAAACCAGACTTTTTGGGTCATTTTGAGAAGCTCAAATACTCATACCACGATGTAGCATACATAGATACATTCCCATAATTCGCAAAGAAGGTATACTTACAAACTATGGGAGTGAAAGTGGTGGGGGAACCGATTGATAAACCACTCCAATGGGCAACAAGATTAGAGAAAACATGGATTTTGGGTCTGCTATATCTACCACACTTTGTAAGAGGACAGTACGCAAATGGTTGTATCAATGAAATGATGGAAGTCACACATGGTGGAGACATATGGTTGGACAAGCGTGTCTCAATAGATATAGAGGTTATTGTGCACATCACAAGGTTTCCATCCTGGGGCATGGACCCCGTGCAATTTCTCGATGATAAGACAAAGAAGAAAGAACTTGCAGAGGAGATGAAGAAGAGATACGGTACTAACAAGGGGACATAAGGAATCATAATCAAGAGGATCAATGATGACGCAACACAAATGGATGCCAAAATATTGGCTTGCAAACTGCTGAGAAAGTGTTGCAGGGAGGAAGTTTTGGCTGGGGTCATCACAATTGTAGCTCAATGCACCAAGGGCACATCAATTATCTAGGCACCCGACCTATTGAATTTATTTCTGGATGATTGTAAGGATGTGCAGGATCTAGGAACAAAATTCCACTACTCATGGCTACTCATGTTGATAGCTATCATGGGATGGAAAGAACTGAGTTACGCATTCTTCGGCACTAGACCCAAGACAAATTATGGAGCGAGGTACCTATCACTTGGCATCGTGCTGTATGCTAAGCACAAGAAAATGAACACAACTGTATTTGAAGGATACCTTCGAGAACTGCAGGAGGCCATCTCCAACATGTGGAGAATAATGCCATATGTTGTCGCACAATATCGGGACATCGCCAACTTCAAAGCCACATGACATGCGATGTGGATACAGGTGTGGAAGGACCCTAATAAGAAGTGGCTACAAATGAATTACTATATCATGGAGGGAGACATCGAAATGGCTATCAAATATTTGGAGGATGACTGGAAGATTCCATCCCTCACCCAAGAAATACCTACAAAGAAAACATAAGAGGAGGTTGGGAAAGAAGAAACACGACCTTAAGAAGTCCCAGTGCCCAAGAAACAAAGGATGGGCTAGACAAAGACAAATCATAAAAATGAAGGGACAACTAAGATAGGAACCCAGAAGGGGGAAAATAATACTACGCAACTGACTCAAGTGGAGAAGAAATAGGCTAGGACAACATAGGGGACAACACCAAGTCCTAATCCACAAGAACCAGGCTTGAATAAGAGGCCAACCACTCAGATGGGGGGAGCATGAAAGAAAATGAAGGCACAAATAATACCTCCAAAATACACAATCACAGAGGATGATACTAAGATGGTAGCCCAAATGGTTTAGGATTGTATAGTTGAGGATTTTGACAATGTTGCACACCACAATGATAGGATTCAGGAGGAGCTAACAGACATGTGACAGTTCCTCAATAATATTGGGGAATCGTAGGCAATAGGAAGTAGCATGGGAACAGGGCCATCAACACTACAGGAAGGAGAAAGACCAGAAGAAGGAAAGTGTGATACAGTCCACACAATACCGTAACTGAGTGCAATGTTCCACATTACACCCAGTATGTTGCGCATGGACGAGATCGTGGGGAAGACACCCTTGAAGGACTTAGCTCAAATCCAATTGATATTTCCCTGGATAACATCCAAGGATCTACACAAATTGCAAGTTAGAGTTACCCAAGAGGTATAGTCTCATGCACGCACAGACTTAGCCAAATTGTCGCAGGCAATGAAGAAGTGGGATGCGCTGGAAATAATATGTGAGTAGGTTAAGTTCTAGACCCAAGAGGAAAGGGAGCGCACGAATGGATTGGAGAAGAAAGTGGCAGGAGCTTATGAAAATATTCCAACAACCATGCAGAGGGCCATACTCACAACAGTAGAAAAGATTGATCAGATTGCGCAGCAAATCGATCAATATCAAAAGGAGATCGAGAATCTTCGCGAACAACTTACACCTACCAATCCACCATAATTAAGGGAGAAAAGGAAGAAGGAGGAAATAGAGTAGCTGTGATGTAGGAGAATCTCTCCACCTCAGTGAAAGTGTGTCACATACCCACTACCTCAATCAAATTTTTCTGGTCTTCTGCTTAATCAGAGCCCCCGAATTACCTGCGAAGGCCTAGTGCAAGCTATCTCTTTCTCTCTCCCCGTTCCCATGTGGTCGCGGGTCATGGTCATAGTTCAAATAATCATGGTGCCTCTTTTTATTTTG
>JZKD02S1977819.1:131466-160957 GCA_000966675.3 Picea glauca | reverse complement strand
GATGGCTCTACAGATGGGTGGTTCACCTCCCCATCCCTCATTAATTCCTGAGGAGCCATCAACTTGCCAGCCTGCGAGACATTTAATTCGGGGCCAGCGAGCCGCTTTTGGTTCTCTGGGTCAGTGAAGTCCAAATACGGTCTTAATTCTTGGTGGAAGTTAACGCCACCTTTCCAGGTGCCTTCCATCGCCATCATGGTCTCTTTTTCTACACATCCCCTCTCAACAGTCCTGCAATACAATTTCATAATGTTATTCACATTCATTGACCTTTTCCATAAGGTCCATTCACATCACATATTCACATTCATGAGTTTGCCACAGTTTTGGCCAGTCCAGTTATTTTTACAAACTAGGGGAAACAAGGTATTACAAAGTGACAACACACAAACACACAATGGATAAAGGGAGAGGCATTAAACCTCCCATTTTTAAATTTGAAATAATCCTATATGGATTTTTGTGCTGTAAGGTTGTAAATATCGGGCCATGCATTTGTACAGGTAGTGGTTGGATTTCTTTAAAGGGTTGCTTAAAGTAGGCCCAAATCATAGTCAAGTATGGGTAAAAATTTATGAAACTTATATGTAATAGATGAGGTTAGGTGAGAGAGGACGAGCTCACAGAGCCCCTCTTTTGTAAGGAGATCTTGTATCAGATTTTAGAGATGGGGAGATAATGATATAGAGGTCTGGGTAGAGAGACCTTAGGAGGTATAATAGTTTTGAGAGAGAGCTTGAGAAAACTCGTACTTTATTATAGTCCAAATTTTGTAAACATATGTATAGACACACAGAGATAATAGAAAATTAGTTTTTCCTACATATCGCGTGTTTACGTGTTTATATGTTTTTATGCATTTTCATGATTTGAATGCCTAACTGGTGAAGTATTGCATGAGTTTCAATTGTTTCTCATCTTTGAGTTTTCGAGTGCAAGGAATGCACACAATCCGTAAAGAGTGTGTTGACAAAGGTTTAACCTCAAGGGAAAGCTCAAGAGGGATACTGTTGAACCTTCATCAACGAAAGTGCAAGGAGTGCACGGGGAGAAATCTTTATCGATTTTAAAGAGAAGAAGAGTTACTCAGGACCCTGTAGAGCTCTGTCATGTGGGCATTGATCCGGTGCAAGTGTGCACAGAAGAAATTTGTGTTGAGTTCAGTAAGAAATAGAGTTACTGAACACTCTATGAGGAAAATATTTGCAAGGAGTGCATTGAGCAAAAAAATCCAGAAGGGGGATTGTGGACTCCAGATGAAGTCATTCCGGGAGAACGCGAAGGAGAGTTTTGGGTTTTGAGATCATTGAAGCCCGAACAATCGAAGTGAAAGCTATTATTTGATCTAGGTTGGATAGGTCTCGCTAGATCGTGAACTCCAAAAGGATTCACATCAGAGACTTGTGGATGTTGAGATTTGAAATCGCTGAAGGTTGGAGTCCCAGAAACGATGAGAGTCGTCGATGCAGAGGTGGACACACGACGTTATATCGTGAGCTCCAAGAAGTTTGTATTGAGTCTCTAAGTTGATATTTGAGATCTCAAAATTCCAAAGAGATGAAGTATCTCAGAGCCGTCAGATCACCCGAAGTGAATCTGAGCCATCGGACCAGGAGAGGAGACATGGCAGAAATGTGTGAACTCTGGGTAAATTTCTAGAGCAATTCATAGCCATCAAATTTAGGGGAGACATGGAATATATCCATACAATCTAGGTGAAGAGCCAAAGTAATACTAGCCTGTCCGATCTAAGAGGACACGTGATAGGATTCGATGTATTTGATGAGAATAAAAGGTATTTGAGATTTGAGATTCCCGCAGGCCAGACTCCCAGAGGAGATCCTAGTCGTATATTTGAGGGGACAGGGGGCAACATATATTCTAGTCCAATATATTGTCACACAAAGGAGATTGGATTTGAGATTTGAAACTGTTGAAGGTCGGAAAGGCGGAGTCAACAACATCCGTTGATTTGAACGAATTACAAGTCAAAAAATCATAGAGATCTGTGGAGATGCATGGAAGGAGGAAAGAAGGGTGAAATAGAGATTGATAATAGTCATTGATCGCAGAAAGCACCATAGGAGTGGAGATCGATGAATAGAAGAGATTGTGGGGACAGGACATGCTCAAAAGATAATAATCCTTGAGTGGACCACAATTTCAACCACTATTTTGGTGATGAGGTACGTGTCAGCACGAGAAGGATTTTGGGGAGAAAATTGGGTTGGTTTGTAACCACTCTTTCCCATGCTCACAATTGGATAGTTCCATAAGGTCATTTCCTAGGGACATATGAAGGAAGGGGTGAGCAAAGAGGAGATATCACCCATAAATTGATAAGCGCCCAGAGCGTGCAGAGACAGAAGGTGCGGGTGTCACAGGACCTGCACAAAAGGAAAAGGGACATGTGTATAATTGTTCTGGGTTCATTTAGGAACCTAAAGAGTCATTACAACTCAACTATTGGAACGATATAGAGTCTGGGAGGTCAGAGAACCCCGAAAGGGGAGGGGGGCTACATCAAGATGCAAGAGATATAACAAAAGGTCCATGCAAGAACCAACTTGTTCGAGGAAGAAACACAGTTGTGGACAAAGTTAGAAGAAGATCAACAAGTCCAACATTGGGACAAGGAAGAAGAAAGTATAAGCGCAACTATCCAAGACCTCAAGCAGAGGCATAGGAAAATGGTCATCACGAAGCACGTCAAAGGGTCGCAGGATATGAAGACACTACAAGAAGAACTCACCACTACACAAAAATGGAAAAAGGAGTTTCAGGCTCAAATGGAACTGCTCCAAGAGAGAGTGACATAAGTCATCGCACATGTAGAGGAAGTCAAGACACTGATAGCATAGACCCAGGCATAATGCATCGGATTGGTCAGCGATGAAATTGTAGTCCATATAGTGGACACACTAAAGGAGAAGACCACCTAGGCACAAACACAAGAAGCAAAGCTCAAGGAGAAGTTCTAGTCTATCACCAGGGATATCAAAGAAGTGCATAAAGGGTAGGTGGCTCAGGATGAGCCACATGTCAGTGTTGGGGGCCTATTGGAAGCAGGCCAAGGCAGAAAGAAAGGAGATTTTGGGAAATAAGGCATGGACAAGGAAAGAAACAACCAGAAGGAAAAGGAGCATGCACGCATGAATGGAATACCTAATGATGGTAGGGTTAGGGTTTTTTTAATGTATTGTAATGGATAAAGAGATAGAAGTATATAAATAGAGATACCTAGGTCTCAGAGAGAGAGACGAGTCATATTTTATAGAGAGAATTGTTGTAGCAAGTCGATATGTAACATCTTGTTGTATGACCTAATTTTGTAATTTGTTGAGCTAGAGAGGACGAAGGAGGGTAGATATTGAGGCTTAGATCATAGGCTGAGGATCCTGGTGTGATATAGTCTGCCTCATATAGATCTTACCCAACTGAGAAGAGTTGTAAGCATGTGGTTCTGTAGTGATCGAACGACTATAATAAAAGATTTGAGAGCCAAATCTTTTGGACATATCCCAAGGGGGGGGTGAACCACGATAATATATGTTTTATGTGATTGAATACATGTATGCCTTTATTATCTTTTAGTAGTTATTGCTAAGATAAATGAATGAGTCATTGTATTTTCTACATAAATCGTAATAACAATGTATTGCATTAATAACTTATAGTAGCACTCCCATTACATAGTTATCATATCTCTCACTCAATCCTAGGCTGCAAACACATGAGTCTTGCAACCACCCATTAAGACTATCTCGGGTGAGACAGCGCAGTGAACCTTGTGTGTTGTGCTTCCTTATGGTTTACCAGGAGGGTCGATAGTTTTAAGGGATTTGTTGCAAACATGAACATACATGAACCTTGGGTCACTCAATATGAACTTAGATAGGAAATAAGAAAGCCAACACGTGAAAATAGAGTTTAAGCCCTGATGCATAGACCATATACCATTCAAACAACAATTCTATTGGCGGGAAATGGACTTGGAACTTGGAATTTTAAAACACCAGTCCTTTTCACCACACATGTCCACATGGATTAAAACTTGGCATGGGTTTGTTAACGCTCTGGGTTTATCCCATGGTTCTTGTAACCTCACCATATGAACACATGATATTACAATTGGCGCATGAAATTTTCACAACAAGGTGTTAGCCCTCGATCACAGGTATTAAACCATATATCTACACACCCAAGAGTGAAGGATATAACCATTGGAGCATTCTATTGTTAGGTCATTATCCACATGGGGCCATAAGACCGAGTACTCCGTCGAGATTGGGGGCCAACGCACTAACAGTGTTACAATTTTGCCCAGTTTGCGAGAAATTTTGCATGTGTTGGGTTTTGGTGCAGGAAAAACACAAAGACTGAGTTAGTTTGTCAGTGGGTGAGTTTTGGATAGCAATTACAACAAGCTTGAAGGGGAAAACCTCCAGGAGGTGTAACTTCTTCATTTTTTGGCTAAACCAAGTGCCAAAAAATCCTAGCTAAGGGTTTTTGGACATTCTGGAGCAATTGGATCCATCTATTTTGTATTCTTAGCACTATAAGATAAATTTTTAAGAATAATTAAAATGATACAAGGGAATATGTACCAGGAGATGTAGCCTAAGAGAGGGGTGAACTCATTTATCATTTTTTGTGTTATGTGTTCATTATTGATGATTTTTATCTGTCTGATATGCTTCTTTTGTTTAAGTAAAACTCATTAATTTTATGTGTTAGTAACTTGATCCAATTACCCAAACACATATCATTTACACACTTTCAATTTAAACAGATAAGTCTTGTTCATTTTAAAGATCTATTGGAAACATATTCATTCCATTTTCAGATCAGTTTGTATCAGAGCATAGGTTTTTGAAGGCTTGATTGTTTGCATGTTTTTTTTGTTTTTTCTAATGCTTACAAGGTTGAATCTCACAAGAGGAGAATGTCAACTTGTAGAGCCAAGTTTTCAAATGTCAAGAAGGATAAATATCAAATCACCTCAAGTTTCAAGGAGATATTAACCAAGTATGGCTCATGAGAACATCCATAGAACTCTTCCTTCAGAGGAGGAAAACTTCAAGAAATCTTTTTATGATATGACTGAGATGGTCAAAGTTTTGTTTGATGAAAGGAATGCAAGGTTTCAAGGTGAAAGCTCCAACCCTCCAAAGGGTAATGGAGACAGTGGTGATAAAACTCCAAAGGGAAACGAAGAGAGTGGTGATTCTCCACCTCCTTCATCTCCATATTCCACCTCTTCCACCATTTCACAACCACCTTCAAATTCTCCAAAATATAATGGTAAAACTCCTTTACAAACCCCTTTAATAAATCTTGATATTAATTTTGAATTGCCTATGTACAATGGAGAGGTTAATGCTGAGAAATTAGATAACTGGGTTCGTCAGATTGAAGTGTATTGTAGGATACAAAGAATCACAGATGATGGAACTAATATTCAACTTGCTTCTTTAAGATTGGACATTGCAACACACATTTGGTGGGAAGCCAAAACTCAAGAGCACATCAAGAAACATGGTAAATTTTTATCCTCTTGGAATGATTTTATTGTTGCAATTAAAAGGAAATTTTATCCATTAGCATACATAAAGAAAGCTATTATGGATTGGAAAAACTTTAGGCTATCTAAAGGGAAATATGTGCAAAGTTTCACTCAAGAATTTAGGAGAAGAGCTTTGGTTTTGGGTGTAGATTTGTCTTCAAAAGATACTTTTCTCAAATACATTGGAGCATTGCATAACTACTTGAAGCATACAATACTTATGTTTAACCCTTCAAATCTAGATGAAGTATGTGTGTAGGCTACTCATTTAGAGGCAAGAGGAAGGAATGAACCTAAAGAGGGAAGCAAGAAGTTTTTTAATGGAGACAAGAGAAAGAGGAAGTTTGAAGGAAATGGAAAGAAAAATGCTTCAGTAAAGAAAGAGAGAGAGAAACTCTCATGTAAAAATTGTTCAAGGGATGGCCATGATGAAGACAATTGTTGGAAACTTCATCCTGAAAAGAGACCCAAAAATTTCAACAACAAAGAGAAACCAAACATCGTTACAAATGTACAACAATATTTAGGATCTGATTCAGAAGATGAAACAAAGATCACAATGTTCAAGGTAAGAATACTATTCCAAGTACTAGTTCTTGAAATTCTACCATCAATGAAACTCAACATGAAAAATAAAGGATAGAGCTTTTCCACATAAGGGTAATTTCAAAACATACCAGGATAGACTCTTTTTGATACAGGATCACAAGCAAACCTTATTTTTTAATACATTGTCAAGAAACTATATTTGGAAACTACTCCTCATCCTAAACCATGCCCTCTAGGTTGGATATGTGACAATGCCAAATTGCATATGAAAAGAAGGTGTAAAATCATATTTTCCATCACTGCAAACTATATAGATGAGGTAGAGCTTGATGTCATTCCATTGGATATTTGTGGTATTGTGTTTGGAAGCTCATACTTATATGATAGGAGAGCCATTTTTCATCGTCATGAGAGCAAGTATCACTTGTTTAAAAATGGAATTGAGTACATTGTTAGAGCACATACAAAGAAGATGAATTTGTCACTTGCAAATGCTGGACAAATGAAAAGAGTAGTCAATGCTAGTAAGAACCTTGTACTTTTGATGACTAAACCCAAATACAATGATGAAGAAAAAGTTCTCAAAGGATGTGATACAAAGTTATAATCTGATTTGCATGAGGTTTTTAATGAAAATGTTGAGTTGTTTCAGGAACCAAGGGGATTGCCTCCTAAAAGGGGTCTCCAACAAGAGATTCTATTGCAGAAAGGAGGTCCTCTTCCAAACATTCACATGTGAAGGATGTTAGACATGGAGAATGTTGAAATTAGAAAACAAGCCAAATATTTTCTTGACAAAGGGGTCATCAAACCAAGCACTTTGCCATGTAGGTCGGCAATTGGTTTGGTAGAAAATAAAGATTGTATATGGTGAATATGTGCATATTTCATAGCCTTGAACAAGACTGCAGAGATGATTGTTGAAGGAGACATATGGAAGAAATATTTGAGATCAAAGAAATCTCCATTTCATGCCTTGAAAGGTTATGTTTTTCACTTCGTGATAAGGTATAAAAAAGACTTTTATGACAAAGTTGTCGATATGCTTACTAGGCCTATTGTTAGTGTTTTAGTTATTTTCAAGCATAATCTTATCATGCATGAGAGATATTGGGAACAATATGCTATATATGTTGATTTCAAATATTTTTATGCAACTTTATATCATGATAAACAAGTTTTCGAATTGGATTCGTATGTGCATGGTAAACTTTTGTATCTTGGCAAGCTATGTTTTTCACAGAGTGAAAGAGTCAACATGATAAGGGAATCACATTATTCTCTTGTTGCTAGTCATTTTGGTATGGGAAAGACAGTGGATAGATTGCAAAGAAAGAATCCTAAGTTTTGGGATGAGCATCTACACTACTTTTAGCCTGCTTATAACTAGGCCAAGAAGTTCATTGAACCAGTTTAGTTTGTGCAACAAACCATTCAAGAATAGTTGAGAAAGAGCCAAGCCAAGTACACAACAAGGCATGACAAGTTTCATATTGGTCTCAAAGGCACCAATCCAAGCAAGGCTATATGTATTGAGGTTGGAAAGGTGAGGGAAATGTACCCTCATCTTCAGATAGAATGAAAGTAGTCTTTTGGAGGTCCAAAAGCTTCCTAATGGGGAGGTGTGATCCAGGGGATCAAATTTTTCTCAAAATCAAAGTTCCCGAAATCACTTCAAAACAAAAATATGATTAGGTCTTGTTGTTACGAACCCAACACAACTTTAACGGGATCAAATAGACGTTGTATGAGAAAGATATCGCATTTTGTTCCTTTTTCCAAACATGCAAAATTTTGTTGACTATGCAGTCCTTACAATCCGTACAATGTTGACATGGCATATGACCGTACAGTGGCATGGAAGAGTGTTGAGTTGGCATGATGACAGAGTAGGTGTTGACAGACATGGGTGAATCGTATTTTGACATGTGTCATTGTTGTGGGTGAATGTAATGGTTCCATGTGGCCCAATCATGGGCTAGCATGTAGCACCCCTCCAGTGGTTGGTTGTGGTAAATTTTTTTAAAGACTCCATAGGAGTCGAAACCGCGACCTCCGGGCATGGGGGAGAGCTTTGGCAGGGCCAAGGTACTAGGCCGCCCACAATGGTTCTTACACCATAATGTTTAAGTTATTTAATTGAATTGAATCAAACTTTCAGTTGGTGAATTAAAGGGCCTAGGCTAGGCCCCAACCCATGGCCCTTTTGCATGCACATGACCATAAACCTTTGGTACACAACCAGAGTTTAAGCCTTGATGCATAGACCATATACCATTCGACCAACAATTCCATTGGCGGGAAACTGACTTGGCACTTGGAGTTTTAAAACACCAGTCCTTTGCACCACACATGTCCACATGGTTTAAAAATTGGAACGGGTTTGTTAACACTCTAGTTTTATCCCATGGTTCTGGTAACCTCACCATATGACCACACGATAATACACTTGGTTCGTGGAATTTTCACAACAAGGTGTTAGCCCCCGCTCATAGGTATTAAACCATATGATCGCAAACCCAAGAGCAGAGAAGCTAGCCAGTGGAGTGCACGACTATTAGGTCATTGGCTACATGGGGCCATACGACCGAGTTCTCCACCAAAATTGGGGGCCAGCACACTAATGGTCCTACAATTTCACCTAGTTTGCAGGAACCATTGTGTGTGCTGAGTTTTGGTGCGGGAAACACACAGAGGTCGAGTTAGTCTGTTAGTGGGTGTGTTTTAGCAAGCAGGTACAAGAAGCTTGAAGGGGAAAACTTGCAGGAGGTGTAACTTCTTCATTATTTTGCCAAACTAAGTGCCGAAAAATATCAGTGAGGGGTTTTTGGACATTATGAATCCATTGAAGCCATTTATTTTGTATTCTGAGCACTGTAAGAGAACTTTTTAAGCATAATGAAAATGATCCAAGGGAAGTTGGACCAGGAGATGTAGCCCAAGAGAGGGGTGAACTTATTTATCATTTGTTGTGTTATGTGCTCATTATTGATGGTTTTTATCTGTCTGATATGTTGCTCCTATTTGAGTAAAACTCATTGATTTTATGTGTTAGTAACTTGATCCAATTACCCAAACACATACCATTTACACACTCGCAATTTAAAGAGATTTAAGTCTTCTTCATTTTAAAGATCTATTGGAAACATATTCATTCCATTTTCAGATCTTGGGAGATCTTGTTGAGTTGGTGCTCAATTAAGGACATTGGTGTCTCTAGTAGGTTGGTGCCTACAATATTTGTAACAATGGGTTGGTACCTATGGACATTTATAAAGATAAGTTTATGGTTTTCTCTCGATTGGGTTTCCATGTTAAACTTTGTGCATCCTGATTTTAGTTTATATGTGATTATTGTTTCACATATAATGAATTGTTAAATATATTCAAAAGTATCTTATATTAATTCACCCCCCTCAATATAAGCATAATTTCAAGTTCCTTCAAAAACAATTTAACTATTGCAAGATAGATCTTGAGCACATATGGATTGTGAAGAAGGTCTCCCTATAAACAAAGCTCCTTTGTTCGATACAAACTATTCATCATGGACTATAAGAATGAATACATATTTGAAGGAACTTGGGTTTGATATTTGTGAATCTGTCTCAACAAGTTCTAGAAATGAAGCTGGGAAGGAATCAAGTGAAAACAATGCAAAAGCAATATATGTTATCTTGAGTGGCTTATCATATTCTGAGAATGTCAAGGTAATGAAGTTTACATCAACTAAACATATTTGGGAAAAGCTACAAAACAATTTTGAAGACAGATATAGTGATTGTTCCAACTGTGAATTAGAGACAAAAGAAGAAAAAATTGTGAGAAAGCTAAAAGGAGGACCTGCCAAATACAAGGGTAAGATACCCTTCAAATTATTTAATTGAGGTAGAATAGGGAATTTGTCTACTAAGTGTCCATATGTAAAAGGGGAAGATAGTGATGATGAAGAAGAATCTCTCTCCATAACCATGGAAAAAAATCCTCTTAATGAAGAAAATGAAGATATTCAGAAAGAAAATCCAGATTCAGAAGAAGAAGAAGATATTGAAGTGGAACTCGTTAGTGCCTTAAAAAAAATAAAGAGGCTTAGGAAAAAGAATATAAAGCAGAAGGAGAAATGGAAGAAATATGAAGAGGAGGGTCATGATATTGAAGAAATATAGAAGACAATTATCATCCTAAAAAATCAACTAGAAGAGGAAAAAAGGATAGAAGAAGTGGTGAGAATCTAGTCGAAAGAAAAAGGAAGAAAATTGCAAGAGGCTAGAATATGAAAACATTTCCTTAATAAAATAACTATAGAAAACAACTAATTAATTAAATGGAATCTTGAAGTTTGGAAAGAGTACCAAAATATTAGATAATATTGTAAGTTTCCAAAGGTCACCATTCATTAAGACTGGTCTTGGCTATGATGAAAAAAAAAACCCTCAGGGAGATGCAAGCACTAAGGTCACAAAGCCATCAAAAAAGGAAAGTGAAGAAAAGCCTAAAATCTATGCCAATATTCTCAAAGTCTCCATCGATAATGGAAACAACAACATAAAATGCAATGATGACCAGTAGAAACTTGATTCTTCTCACAAGAATAAAAAGCGTGAGTCAGAAGATTTGTTCCACCCAAAAGGACTTTCACAAACTGGTACCAAAATCTCTTTCTTGACTAGTTTTTTTCTTGGAATAATTTTGGTCATAAGGAAATATATTGTAGAGCTTATGAAAGAAGTGATCATGTAAGAGATCGAAATATAGGTTCTTATAATACCTCAAAGGATGAATATGTGAGAAACAAAACAAGAAGTTCTCATGGGTTTACTAACAAAAACTACAATTCATTTTCTCCTATACTTGATTACAATATTGAATGCTATAAGTGCAATAACTATGGGAACATAGCATGTTACTGTAGAAGAAACATACTAGGACCTCCTAAACAAAATAGGGAAGAATATGTTCTTTCCAAACATATAGAAGAAGACACAAAGGCTTGGAAAAGAAAGCAAAAGCAAGAAATAGGGAGAGATGAAACTATTTGTTATGAGAAAGGATGTGATAAGATATATGAATATGGAAGGGAGATTCATTGTTTTTATTCTCACTTGAAATATGTAAACCCCATTTCTAGAAAAGGTAAGGCTAGGACATTTCCGTGTGAAAATGGAAATTCAATTTTACAATACTCTTTTAGACAAGACAAGTCACATGATTGGTCCTTATCAGATAGGGATGTGGAGGTAGAAAGAAATTCAAATAAATTCAATACTAAAGCTTCACCTCATTCAGAAGATAAATATCATGACTTTGGAGTGGAAGGTTTTATCAATTAAAAGAATCAAATAGAAGGATCAGTGGTGGATACTTGTAGTAGATATTGCCTAGATAATGATCAGTTGGAGATATACTTTTAAATTACACATCAGAGTGCTTGAAGGGAAGAATGATATCAAGGAAAATATCCCTTTTCCATTGATGTCAAAGAGGGAGAAATTTCAAACACAAGAGAAGTCACAAGTAGAGGAAGAATTGCAGACACAGGGAGAGTTGCAGACAAGGGGAGTATTACAGAATTGAATAAGGATTGACATCAATGAAAAAGGGGGAGATTGTTGGAAATATTGTTGTCATTGATTTCAAATATATGGGGAGTCTACATATTTCCAATATATATATATCACAATCCTACAATATGTCCAAGATAAATATTACAAGATGGATATTGTTGAAAGTATTATTTTTGGATTTTTGATGATTAGTTTGGATACCCTATATTTGAAGGATTTTTAGCCTACATACTTAGATAAAATGGTAGAGCACGTTATATGGTTAGAAATATTATTCTAAGACCTTTCTAATGGTATATGGAATTACCTCTAACTCTCTAGGAATGAGAAGAAATGAATTTTTTCGTCTGACAACTTAGCCAAAAAATTTAGGTCGACTCAGCCAGTCTTTACAGGTTGGCCCTGAAAGAGGGGACATAGTTAATATAAACATAGGAAAAATGTGCACATTTTTAGGTCAACCAAGAAAGATATCAAGTTTAAGGTGTGCATAAGTTATCTGAGGTGCGCTAAAGGAGTCGAAGTGTCTTTTTTGGATCCAAAGGTGTGCAAAAGAAGTTTGAGGAGTTTTCCTAGGATTTTCTTGTTCTTAAGGTGTATTGTGAAGGAATGAAGATCCATGATGATGCAATGTGCATTGTTTTGAGGTTTTCATGCTGCAAGCTTAGATCATATTATGGGAATGATGCTATGAGGCTCACTATGGCATGAAGGATACATGTGACTAGAGTTTGAAGAATTGTCTGTAGAATGAAGCATGTAAGTGAAGTCATAAGTAATCTATGTATGAAGATATTAGGTTGGTATCTACACATATCTTGTTGAGTTGGTGCTTAGGTGAGGGGATTTGTGTCTCGAGTAGGTTGGTGCTTGCAAATATTGTTACAGTAGGTTGGTGCCTACAGGTGTTGTTGAGTTGGTGCCAAGTTGAGGATATTGGTGTATCTAGTAGGATAGTGCATACTTCTTGTTGAGCTGGTTCTCAGTTAAGGAGATTGGTGTCTCCAGTAGGTTGATGCAATTTTATGGTTTTCTCCTTATTGAGTTTCCATGTTAAACTTTGTGCGTTATGATTTGAGTTTATATCTGAATATTTTTTCTTAGCTAACGAATGATTGATGAACGGTTAAATAAAGAAAAAAGTGTCTTATACTGGTTCACCCCCCCTCTTAGTATAAGCATAAGTTCAACAAATTGCACATTTTCCTTGATCTCGAGATTAGTCAATATGCTTCAAGCATGAAGCTATCTCATACTAAGTATGTTAGGGATCTCTTGGTTAGATTCCACATGATCAACTACAAGTCGATAGCCACACCCTTTATGTCTGGGGTACATATTGCAGCGAAAAATGACCGTTTTAAGATTTCAAAATTTTTCTAATATTTAACATTTGGATTTTGTTTCAATTACCCTAAGCATGGATGATTTTAGGGGCTAAATTTCGCTCATGGGCTAATTTTCCATGGTTTTTCCAAAAACAAGATTCGTAATTTTAAAAATGATTCGCCCAAATTCTATAGAATAAAATTATTTTACCTCAAAAATCGCCAAAATTTTATAAAAACTATATAAAGTACTTAGAAATTTGAATATTTTTACAAATATATCGCCAAACATTTATATTTGACATATGAAGGCTTAGTAAGATTCGGCAAGGTTTCTACATTTCAAAATAAATTTTTATCCTTAAAATCATCCCTGACCCTAAGGCATCTTTAGTTAAAAAAATTATTGAGTGCAAAATAGACATGGAACTTTTATCTACTACAAAATTGACTTAACAAAATACTTGAATCCAAATCTACATCACATTGGAAATAATTGCAGTCCATACCTCATTCTTGTTGTCTTCTAATGACTTTCCTAATCTTTTTCTATCTACCTTAACATTGCCCAAGATAAATAACAATTACCATAACTTGGTTAAATTAAAAAATTATTCTTTAAAAGCTCTATATAAGACTTTGTTCGTCATTTCTCTTGTTTCATAAATTCTAAGCTTAAGTATTAGGGTTATTTGAGAATCTCAATCAATCATGGACGAATCCTTAAATTAGGTCATTTGAGGTAAGAATAATTTACACAATATTATATATATATATATATATATATACATTATCAAACTATATATATATATATATAATATTTTTCATAATCATAATTAAACACATTTAATTAAATGCAATTGTTGTGTTATGTATTATATGTAGATAATATTTAATGAGTCTTGTTGTACATTGAGAAGGGGATCGACCTCGTGGGAAGGAATGAAAGCACAACTTTGGTCCGATCCTAATCTATAAACACCATTAAAATATGTAATAACATTTCTGCACAGTTTTAATATAAAAGAGGATATCTATTTTCTTCAATTTGTAATCTTCTTTTGTTTATCTTAATCATTTCTTAATTGTCTGAAATATTTTCTAAAATATGGTTAAGGAGTTATAATTAGATGGATATTTGATATATTCAAGATTTATTCAGTTCAAAATGTGTCTTCTTATTTATGAATGATATTAATTATCTCACATTGATACATTGATTCTTTCTTTAGTTATTATAACAATTTTTATATTGGAGATTAATGTTAAAACAATTTGGTGTGGCGTACTTTACTAGATATGGCTTTGGTGTTAATTGTTTATATTTTCTTGAAATACATTTAGATAATTGTATCATGCATATCATTTGATACCACATATTCTTTGAAGTGTTAATATTTATGGATGGCCATACTCCATTTGTAATAATACTTTTTTGTTTAAATTTAAATATTACATTTTAATATTTAAAGTATAATTTTTTATTTCTTTCATATTTTAATTTGATAACTTGGGAAATACAGATAATGGTGCCCTCTCTAATTAGATGAATTGTGTAATTTGTTGTTCATATGTTTTTTCATGTTTTTCATGACCTTTCCCCTTTAGATATTGATTTTACTTCTTTATGCATGTGAGCTTTATTGAATATCATTTGATTGAGGGTTACCCCCTCCGTCTTCTGGATTATTCCAATAAATCCTAAAGAGGGGAGGCTTTATATAAGCCTCATAATATGCCTTGGCATTATTCCCTCGCTAGGAACAACTTGAGGAACACCATTCTTTTTTGTGCAGTTGTCGGGGATAGAAGTTTAAATGTTTCTTTTCCCTCATTAATGACAAAGTTTAAGTTCAGACTCTTAGATGTGAACAATAATAGAACAACAAACATTTAGTTCTTCAAAGAATATTTATCAATTTGAATTTTCATGACTCCACATTTAGGAAACTCCACAAATTTTCCATGGCAAATTCAATTGCTTCAATAGAAGTTGCAAGGTATGCCCCTTTTGATTTTTTATGGGGTAAATTTATTCCTCCATTTCAAGAAGATGATAATGATATCCCTCGACAAAATTTACAAAATTTTGATGATTGTATGAATATGTTAGGTATTGTTCATGAATATGTATTAATTAATCTTTTCATGATGTCTTTGGAAAGAGATGCTCGAAAATGGTTTAGAGGTCTTCCTCATGCTAGTATTTTTTCTTTAAAATATTTCCATGCATGCTTTCACTATCATTGTAAGTTAATCTATCGAGCTGTGCTTATTTTTTAACATTGTTGTAATGATGAATATGAAATAGAACATGACCCCTATCATAGTGAAGAAGATAAAGAATTTAAGAAAGAAAGTAGTTATGAACATATCCAAGAATATTTTCAAGAAGATATAGTTTATTTTCCTAAATATCAAAATCATAACTATAATTAGAATATTGTTTCCTCTTTCTGTGAGATTAATCAAGAGTTTCAAAAATTTATTAAATCTTTATTAGACATAAAATGTTGTTATTTTCGAAGAGGAAGATATTGATTTGTATACTAATTTTTCTCATTATTTTGATTATCATAAAGTTTTTGGTATAAAAGATAAACAATGTTTTGTAGAACAAATTTTAAATGACCTAAAACAAAGCTTTAATTCCCAACAACAACATGAAAAATATTTAGAAGCTTTTACATCCCATAAAGAACCAATACAAAAAGCTCCAAAAGCTCCAAGAAGTACACATGATGATATGAACATTAAAACAAAGTCTGTAATTAAATCTATTTCTCAACCTTTTGTTGAAAGGGAAATTTCTCAAAATTCAATAAATAGTGATATATGTGATAATGAGAGTTTATTAATTTCCTCCCTTTATGATGATAAAGACATATATGAGCAAAAGGTAGAAATAAATGACTATGAAAGTTTACATAAGGATATGATTGTTTCATTACAACAAAAATGACATTGCAATTTACAATGAATGTGAAAGCCAAAACTTAGGTCAGATTTTTTATTGTAAGTGTAAAAGAAATAATGAAATTTTTTCTACCTTGGATTATTACAAAGCTTATCCTATTCAACAATTAATTAAATAAACACAAAAGAATGACACTTACACTAAGTTATTATTACAAAGCTTATCCTATTCAACAATTAATTAAATAAACACAAAAGAATGACACTTACACTAAGTTAGTTAATGAAGAAAAATACCCATAACATCATAATTAATTCACAATAAATATTTCATTGGAAGACCTATTGATTATGAAATAAACACAGAAGAATGGCACATACACTAAGTTAGTTAATGAAGAAAAATATTCATAGCATCATAATTAATTGACAATAAATATTTCATTAGAAGACCTATTTATTATGAATTTCAAGATTTGCAAAATCCCTCTACTTGGTAATGGAAGTTGTATTGTTGAAAATGTATTTCAAGATGTGCATAAAGCTTATTCTCCTATTGACATAATTTTTCATAATTTACATGAAGAATTAAGTTCTCAAAAAGAACATAAAGAACATTTACATAATGTTGTTGTTCAAGAAATGATTGAAAAAGAACATAAACAAGAAACTTTGTCTGAGAATAGGCATATTTCTGAACCTATAAGTACTAATTTTTCAAATGTTGATCTACTACCTTCTTTTCTTGAGAATAAAAGTTAGTTTTTTTAGTAAGCATGATGTTGTCTTAAAAAGTCATGAAGAGTTAATTACACCATTATCATCTACAAAAATATTTAGTAATCCACCTGTGTATGATGAATATGAAGATTCAAACAGTGAATATTGTAAGGATATATTGTTGCCATCTATTCTTGTTTAGGAAATTATTGTCCCAAATCTTTTTAAAGACCAAACTGTGGATAAAGTAGGACATGGTTCTTCATTATTATTTTCAAAATCCTATAGAAAATCACATAATTATGTTCATTAATATAGTGATATTTTTTGGACAACTGAGAGGGGGGGTGAATAAGTTGTTACTGTTCTTAAACAATTATGCCCATTTTAAACTCTTTACAGAACACTTAAACAATTATGCCCATTTTAAACTCTTTACAGAACACTCAATGACGATCACAATAATGCAAGGAATTAAGCAATAGAATATTAAAGATCAATCAGACACATGAAATATACAGAGACAACTAGCAACCACTAGAAGGAAGCACCAACTCCCTGAGTGTTCCATCACCAACTAGATGGAAGCACCCACTTCCAACCAGGGATGATTTTAAGGATGGAAATCTATTCTAAAATGTAGAAACCTTGGAAAATCTTACTAATCCTTCATATGCCAACTATAAAATGTTTGGCGATATTTTTGTAAAAATATTCAAATGTATAAGGATTTTATATAGTTTGTATAAATTTTTGGTGATTTTTAAAGTAAAATAATTTTATCCTTTAGAATCTGGGCGAATCATTTTTAGAATAACGAATCTTATTTTGGGAAAAACCATGGAAAATTAGCCCACGAGCGAATTTTAGCCCCTAAAATCATCCATGTTTCCATTCACACAGGCACCAACCTGTATAACAAAGAACAATAGTTCTCCCTTGCACCACCCTACCACCTTGTTTTTTTTGGCTGCAACTAGATGGAAGCTACAACTCCCTGTGTTCAAGCACCCACTTGAAACTCTGAGCACAACAGTCCTCCCTAGCACCTCCCTACCACCCTAAAATATAAATCTTTGCTTCCTGAAATTTGTTACAGTGATACAATGTTTATCAATGGCTTACAAGTCTCATCATTGTTTTGCTACCCTCCTTTGCTCTGCTTCCATCAGTGTCTTCCTTCACACATGTATTGCGCTTTCTGTTTTTCTACCTTTTATTCTCTGTGCTCCATGTCCATTCTATGGATTATGCCTATTCATGCTCTTCATTGCATCATTGTTCTTCCCTTCAGTTTGTTCACTACGTCTCATCCTAACCACTGCATAGCTAACGAGAGAATCAACCTCCTCTTCTTTGTTCTCCATATCTTTCACATGTCGAGTCCTCTGCATGATCATCATAGAAACTCTTTGTCTTGTCTGGTGGTTATACTGAAAGTGTTCATCATTAGTGGGCATTATCCTTAGATTCCTTGGCTTCTATGGAAGTTGAAACTCTTCAACTTCTCTGTCAGTTAAAGTCAGTCATCTTTGGCTTCTAAGCCCCTTCCTTCACATGACCACTGACGATGACCAAACCCTTATTCAAAAGGTGCTTCCCGATCTTGGTCTAGTGAGCACTAGCTCCATTTCTGGATATGACCTTAGGTTATGAACTTCATGTGACCACACGATTGTGATGGGACTGTTGATATTGCGATCTTGATGGTTCTCTGAAGAAGATGGTTCATATCTATCCTTTCATGATCTGCGGATCAGATCTAACCTCCCTAAATCAATGAATGAGATTTAGTTTTTGATCCAGACTCTGGGAGTTTCAAATATCAAACCTCGCTTTTCTCATATGCCAAAGTTTCGTAGTTGATAATACACTGACGCATGTCCCTCATCACATCAACGGTCCTCATTCACTTCGGGAATTTGACCTTTCGACCAGATCAATAGTTATGCGTCCCCTTTCTCGATCAACAGTCAAGATCTTCTTCGGGTCTCCAGACTTCTGTAATCTCAAATCTCAAACTTTACTTCCTCTCAAAGTATGTGGATCACTACCACATGTCCTTGCTGACGTGGTCTACCACATGTCCTTGCCGAGGTGTTTTGCTGACGTGGGTGAAATGTGTAGGCAATGTAGTGGGGTGTGGCGTTAGAACGTGGAGGTAGTATGTATGAATGGTTTGGTGGTTTACTCGGAGGGGGTATGAGGCGTTAAGTGGTAATGAGCGAGGGGGGTCTGAGTTTACATGAAGGTGACATGTATGAGGGTCCCACATGGAAAATACCACTAGCTCAAACTGCCCCCCCCCTACGGTTAAAGGCAGAAAGCTCGGGGGAGGGGGGGTTTGATATGCCCTATCGATCGTAGATCTGAGTGCCCGATTCTTGGCCGTTGAGATTAGCATGCCCTTTACCCAACTTATCTTGTCCTTCCACATTAGAATGATATGATGGTTGGAGTTTACTTCAAATGATCGAATGGTCGAGGATTCTTTTTGGCTCTCCGAGTCTCTGGACTTTGAAGATTTCATATCTCAAACTGACACTTTGGATCAGAAAAACCAGATTCACTTTAGACGATTTGACGCTTGGGTTATTCTTTGCATGATCTGATGACTTAGATTGAATTTAGATGATCCGACAATCGAGAGTTCATTTTGGCTCTCTGAGTCTTTGGACTTTGGGGATTTCAAATCTCAAACTTAAACTCTCAAAGTGATTTCTTCAGAGCTTAACCTCCTCACTTCTTTATAACGAAAACAAATGACGTTCATTGGATCAGGATCTTAGATCAATGACCCAATATGTCTACTATGCAACTCTTATGTCCTTCCACTCAAAAACGATTCAATGGCTCACAGGAATTCGGGTTTGATCCAACAACTCATGGATATTCGGATAATCAGATTCTCAATCATTTAGCCTCGTTTAGCTTACCCTTCAATTAATTCGATCCGATGAATAACGGATATTCGGGTGATAGTGATCTCATATCTCAGCCCTTGCTTACCCTATCCTTCAACTAGTTCAATTCACTAGTCATCGCATTTTCGTGAGATCCGATGGTCCACATTCATTTCGAATTTCGGGCTTCAGGTAATTCAACTTTCAAGTTGTCAATTCTTCCAAAGTGAGATTCCTCAAATGGTAACCTCCTCGCAACTCCACTGGATCTAATAGTTGTTGGTTCTTTGCGCTTAGATCCAACGGATGGGATTTGTTCCTCTCTTGTTCACTCATTCCTCTTGTCTTGAATCTGATATAATGGTCCAGATTCTTCGTAGTGTTCGATCCAATGGCCACTATCGCTCCTCCTCCTGAGCGTGCGATTCCTCCCGACTTGGAAGAATTTCTAAGTGTTAAAGGCCTTGACCCTTGATCCTTCCACACACTTGGCCCTAGTGCACACTTGCGCTCTCCGTGTAATTTTGTGCTATTCCTTCTAAAAACTCATGGATTCTGGAAACTCCAACTCTGTGCCTTGTGCTAGTCCTCCTGAGCTTGTAGACAACAATTTCTCATGATCTCGTCATTCTCGATGTTATCATTATTTCTTTCATGTTTGTCATCATTGCACATTCTACCTATAATCATGCCATCGTCGTTGTTGTTCTTGCCATCAATAACAAGCACACTCAACCTGTGAACATGCAAACAATCTCCCCCTTTGGCATTGATGACAAGCCTAAAAGACTGCACTGTTCTACTTAGATTTCCAACTGTAGCATCCAAAAGACACTTTTTCTCCCCCTTTGACATCAATGTCAAAGAAAACATCCTCCCCTGATCTATTACAGTACTTTTCGGAGGTATCAGTTATTCAACCAACAGATACTCCCCCTGAAAGGATGAACTCTCTTAGGTTGATAATGGGGTCACACCCAACTTCTAGCGTAGATAATCAAAATGAGCTTTTGCAAGCAGTTTAGTGAAGATACCAACAATCTGATCTTTTGATGGAATATAATGCAAAGAAACAATAGTGTTGGTCACTTGTTCCCTCAAGAGGTAATACTTTATGGGTATATGCTTGGTCTTGGAGTGAAATACAGGGTTCTTTGACACATTGATTGCAATGGTATTATCACAATGAATTGGGATCGGTGCAATATATTTTACCTCCAGGTCTGCAAGTGTCTAAATAATCTACAATACTTGGGCACAACAAGTGGCAGTTGCAATTTATTCAGCTTCTGTAGTTGATAAGGAAATGAAACATTGCTTCTTGCTCAACCATGATACAAGGGAATCTCCTAAAAAGAATGCACCTCCACTTGTTCTTTTCCTTTCATCCACACAATTAGCCCAATAAACATCTGAATAGACTGATAGTTGAAAATTTTGATTCCTAGGATACCATAGGCCATATTCCATTGTTCCTTTCAAGTATCTGAATATTCTTTTGACAGCTAACAAATGACACTGTTTAGGTGCAGCCTGATACCTTCATACCATTCCAACATCATGCATTATATCTGGATAGGATACTGTGATGTACAATAGGCTTCCTATCATAGACCTATATGAAATTTGATCAACACTAGGTGATTCATCATCCTTGCTTAGTTTGCATCCAGTGACCATAGGTGTGCTCATAGGTGTGGAATATTCCATTTGAAACATTTTCAACATTTCTCTTAGATATTTCTCCTAAGAAAGAGATAATCCTTCAAACCTCTGAGTAATTTGTATACCAAGGAAAAATGACAGTTCCCCTATCATAGACATTTCAAATTAAGACTACATGGAAGAAGAAAACCATTGTACCAATGAAGCATTATTGCTTCCAAACGTGATGTCATCTACATAGACCAACACAATGAGAAAATCATTACCCTTTGTTTTGATATATAGATTGTTGTCAATTGTTCCTCTCTTGAACCCTTTGTCTTGAAGATACTTATCCAGTCTGTAATACCAGGCATGAGGATCTTGTTTCAACCCATATAAGGCTTTCTTGAGCTTGCAAACAAAGTTTGGGTTATCTGACAGTTGGAAACCCTCTCGTCGTTCCATATAGACTTCTTCTTTTAGATCTCCATTTAGAAAATATCACTTAACATCCATTTGATAGACTTTAAACTGTTTATGACAAGCATATGCAAGAAACATTCTAATATCTTGCAAATGTTTCATCAAAATCTAGTCGTTCTATTTGAGCATATCCTTTGCAGAACAATCTAGCCTTATTTCTTAGAATATTTCCTTTCTCATTCATCTTATTTTTGTAAACCCATTTTGATCCTATTACATTTTTATTTGTTGGCCTAGGAATGAGCTCCCAAGTGTCATTATTTTCAATCTAGTCCAGTTCCACATTCATTGATTTTAACCAATTTACGTCTTTACTGGCTTCATTAAAGTTCTTGGGTTCCACCATGGATATGAAGACCATATGTGATTTCTCAGTGTCTTTGATTATCCTTCTGAACTTTGTACACCTTTTTATTTTTTACCAATTATCTGACTTCCAAGATGATTCTTTTGAGTAATTCTAGAGGAAGGATTTGATGTTGATTGTTGTCCTAACTCTTCTTGTCTGGGTGTCTCTTCTCCATATGATTCTTGGACCTATTCATCTTTAGTTTCAGCTGTGTCCTTTGTAGTAGACTCAATATTTCTCACCTCTCTTACTGGGACTCCTTCATCAACCTTTAAATCAATGCAATCAACTAATTTACAAAATATTTTATTAAAGCATCTATATCCTTTACTATTGGTAGCATATCCTATGAAGATGCCTTCATCAGCCCTGTCATCATACTTGCCAAGGTTTTCATTATTATTCTTTATGTAGAACTTACCTCCAAAGACTTTGAAGTGTTTGATTGAAGCAGGTCTTCCATACCATAGTTCATAAGGTGTCTTGTCACTATGTGGCCTGAGGTGGGCTTTGTTAAGAATATAGACTGTTGTGTGTATTGCTTCTACCTAGTAAATTTGACCAATGTTCTTCTCATTCATCATTGACCTAGCCATTTGCTAAACTATTCTATTTTGCCTTTCAACTACTCCATTTTGTTGTGAAGTTCACGGGATTATGTATTCTCTCCTGATCCCATGTTCATCACAAAATTCCTTGAAATCACTTGAATTAAATTCTCGTGCTCCGTTGATCTTACTATCTTTAACCTCTTGCCTTTAAATTTCTCAAACGCTTCAACTTTTTCTTTGAGAAAAGAAACCTAAGTAAGTTTGGAGTAATCATCAATGATCAGCATACAGTAGTTTTCCTCCCCTCTGACTTCTTGTCTTGATGATCCACATAAATCCATATGAACTAACTGGAGTGGTTTCTTTGTTGAAGTAGAGCTCTTGGATTTAAACTGTGTTTTGGTTAGCTTTCTTACTTGGAAGGGTTTACACATAGAGTCTCGTGGCTTTGATATTCTTGGAAGATCTTTTACTGCCTCAAGATTTTTTATCTTGATTAAGTGGTCATAGTTTAGATGTCAGATGTCCAAGTCTCCTATGCCATAACTAGCTTTCATCATGTTTTCTTAGATGACACTCTTCTTTATCTTCTTTCAACACATATACATTATTTTTTGTCCTTATGCCTTTAGCCACCACTTGTGCTCAGTTTACATACGTTATCTTATAATCTGTGGAAGTGAACACCACTTCACATCCCGTGTCACACATTTGACTTACAATGAGCAAATTATGTTTCATCCCATCTACAAGTAGAACATCCTGGACTTTTTCTTTACCGTTACTTAAACTCTCCATCCCTTTACCATTGATTTTACCTGGTTCATCATTTCCAAAGGTTACATTTCCTATTTTGATTTTATTTATAGACATAAACTTATCCTTGTCTCCATTCATGTGCTTGGAACATTCACTTTCTATATACCACGGGTCTTTTTGTTTTTGAGTTGAAAGTACTAAACCACATTTTTCACTATCTTTCTTTTTCCATGTCCTCACATTTCTAGCTAAAGGATTTATCCTTGGATCTACCTTGTACTTATTTAGATGGCAGTTTGCATCTTTGTGGCCAAAGTTATGACAATTATAACATTCGAGCTCATTGTTCAGTAGGAAAAAAATAACCATGGAATAAATTTTGGTACTTGAAGGATGGCCTTCTTCTTGGCATTTGTTGCTCCATCTTTTGATCTCTTTGTTTTTTTATCAGGGATCATCTTGTCTTTGTTAGCTTTTGGTGACAGAGTACTCTCATGATTTGATTGTCTGATGACTTGGAACTTAATCATCTTTACTGGCTCTTTGCTTTCTGGCTGTTAGCTGCTTGAACCATTTACATAACCTAAACGAGTCTTCAACAAAAGCGATATATGTTTGCTCAGAATGTTGTTTAGTTTTGCTGTGGCTTTAATGCTTGGAAGATTTTGGAGATATGAAGACGTGACCTATATAGACGCCCTTCTAAGCCTTAGTCACATAGACACTTATCATGGGTTAAGTGGTTCTTGTCCAACTACCCCTGGAAGATATCTTTACGTAGTCAATAATTTTAGATCGGTGTTGATAGTCGGACGAACATGGATTTTATCTCTCTACACAAATCGTCTTCTCTAAGTCTCCATGAAACAGAAGTAAAATGATACATTCTGTGCATTTGGGTTTTAAATGAAGGACATATTAGGGTTTAAAAACCCTAATTATCATTTTTACGAAGAGGAGATATATTCTTATGAGGAGTAATAAAGTTAGTCACTTCTTCTATTTCGTGAAAGGCATAGACATACACTAAGAGAGATCTGGACTCTGCACCAAGCATAGAGATTTCATTATCCAGAAAGATTAAAAAAAGATTCTACACTTTGCAAGCTCCATGATGGCCTCAAAGCTCCATGATGGCGCATGTGTGCTCAATGCAATGGGATTTTATAAAAAGGGACTTTATCAATGTGACTGTCCACGATGGTTTGCATATCAAACTGGATTTGGTCAAAATAATGTTCCTATAACTAACATGTGCGGGCGCTCTTTTCCATCTCATTAAGGATACAATGGACCAAAATGTGGCTGCAACTAGCTGAGGGTAACTCATTCACTTGCTTTGCTGAAAGGAGATATCAAATGGTACTGCATCCTTCAGTACTTTCAAATAATAATGATGAGATTGGGCAGTCAAAGAATTTAAGTTGTGGAATGATATAGAGAAGCATCATTTCAATGACGATTCTAGTATTCATTACTGTATTGAATTGGTTATAACCAACCTGAAGTAGCTTGCATAAGTGATTCGGAGAAAGTGGAGCCATGTGAAAGATATCAAAAACTCAACAATTATCGCCCCATTCCCTTCTCTTCGATGAAATTGATTCAGTTTTTATTTACATGATCCCACGTGAAGAATCCTGCTCCAAAAGCGAAAGGGCCCCAACCTCTACCTACAACAACCCATCAACCCATAACATCCTTCATTTTTGTGAAAACTTCTGTCGATTTTTCTTAATATTCATAACACATTAAGTCTCTACATGAATGAGATCGCGCCAAGATTCCTTGTGTGGAAGATTCTCAACAGTGTTTATTAAAGTGTGAAAACATTGGAACCCTCCACCATCACATCTTGTTGAACCTGTTATGAGTCTTATATTGCATGGTATTGGGTGGGAAAGTCCAAAATATGGTTCGGTGAGCAAAATTGTGCACAAAACAAAGTATCGAATGAAATTCACATTATTAAGAAGTATAAATTTGCAAATGTCTTTATAATTTGCTAGGGTACTTGTCATGTAGAAAACATACAGCTACCATAATTGTTTTTTTCCTCGGGGATCACTTCCATACACAGCTTTCTCCACATTTGTCAAAATGAAGTTGCGATCTTTCTATGATAAAAGATGAGATTGGTACTAATGTGTTAGATGTACCTTCAGAAAAGTAATTATAGGAAGAACTTAGAGCAGGCTTGTTAAATTTTCTTGTGAGAAATGATTAATCTAAAAAAAAGTATTGAATGATCAAATACACCATAAATATTTTGGTATTAGTGGCCTATATTCTTCAAAGATAAGCAACTTGGAAATAATGGAGTAAGCGCTAGTTGCAATCACCAGTTATAAGCTTTAGTTGTGAGAGTCAGTTGTAGGTTTCTTAAGAGTCAGTTGAGAGTCTAGTTGTCTTTGGTTTACATGTAACAGACTCGGTAGAGTCTTTTCCTATATAAGGATGTAATCTATCTTCATTGAATAATATAGAAGTGAGCATAGCCTCACCGTGTGTTTGTTTCGTATATTTTATCTTGGTATCAGAGCCACCGGGAGAAGGCGTGGATAGCGTGAGAAACGTTTGATCAGATGTGTGAGCAAATCAGTCTGGTGCATTCCTCCATTTACTGAAATTCTGTTGAAGAGGTAAAATACAGTTTTGTTTTTCACTTTTGTTTGGGAAGCCACGATTTGCTTGCATGAGTTTGTGCTGCGTATACAAGGAGAAGGAAAATAGTGCGTGCATGCATGGAGTTTGAATCCGTATTTGAATGCGTGGAGATTTGGTGCATGCATGGAAAGCATGAATTTTTTTGGTGAAGCGTAAGTTTCTATTTTTTTTTTATGCTAGTGGATATTTTTTTTAAAAGGTGTGGAGTTATAAACCTTTTATTAAAGTGGATCGTGAAGGTGTAGTTTGCATGCGATTTGCATGTGGAGTTATTAAATCGTGGAGATTTGCATGTGGAGTTTAAATGGAACATAAAGTTCTTAAAAGTGGGTTTTATTTTGAAGTTTGTTAAAAGTGAATTTTTTCATAATGGATATCTTGTATAAAGAGGTGAAGAGGGAGTTGTAAGTTTTTTCTTTAACAAGTGGATATTAAAGTGCATGCATGATTTAAGCTAAGAACAGAGATAGATTTAGATCAGTGGAGGATTCGAAGGCAGAGCGACGAACTTCTTAGCATAGGAGAAAACTCAACAGAAAGTTGCATATCCTTGGTGTTTCATTTGTAGAGAATATCTTGCAGTGATGGCGAATCCGCTGGTAGAGACATACCTCAACGAAGCCAACAAGTTATATGGATGGAATTTCATTAACTATAAATTCAAGATGCAGACGCTCATGGAAGGCTATGGTGTTTGGAACATTGTGAAGGGAACTGAACTGAAACCTGATGCAGCTGCAGGTGCGATAGTAGCACAAATCCAAGATTGGGAGAAGCACGAAAATAAGGCAAAGGTATTGTTGCACATGTCTATTAAAGATAGCATAATTCCACATATTAGAGAAGCTACAACTTCTGCTGCAACATGGACAACGCTTAAAGAATTGTATGAAAATAGCAACACAAATCGCATTTTGTTCCTAAACACTAAATTGTTAGGCATTAAGATGGATGGAAATGAATCTGTTAGTTCATTTTTGGGTCGTATTAAAGAGGTGAATGACAAGCTAGTAAATATAGGGGAAACTATTTCCAACACTGATCTGGTCACTATTACCTTAAATGGTATGCTAGAAGATTATCATATGTTCATAACAGGTCTCACAACAAGGGAGAAACCTCATACGCTTGAAGAACTGACAGGTATTTTGCTGCAAGAGGAAGAGAGGCGCGGGAATCTGAAGCCTACAAGTAAAGATTTGGCACTGTGGTCAAATAATAGATCTGCGAGAGGGAGATCAGGAGTAAGAGGCAGAGGAGGCAGTTCATGGTAGAGAGGTGGTTCATGGAAGAGAGGCAGTTCATCGCAGAGAAGACAACATCCAAATCAAGGTATGCAATCTGATAGGAATGAGTCAAAGAGTTGTTTTTATTGTGGTCGACCTGGACATATTGTTAAAGACTGTCATAAGAATAAAAGTGACGAGGCTAGGAATAAACCTATAACACATTCAGTTCATTATGCAGAAAAATATTCAAATCAAGATCTCAGATTATTTATTGTTAGTGATGATA
The DNA here is from genome assembly GCA_000966675.3 of Picea glauca. Classification (NCBI taxonomy): domain Eukaryota; kingdom Viridiplantae; phylum Streptophyta; class Pinopsida; order Pinales; family Pinaceae; genus Picea; species Picea glauca. Next base: position 133,440 of record JZKD02S1977819.1, on the reverse strand, counting down.
TTGATGAACCCCCGAATATTGACTTACAGGATCTTAGGTTGTTAGTGTCTAATGTTTCTTTATCTACTGAAATAGATGATTCTGATGCCTGGTTTGTGGATTCCAGAGCATTAGTACATATGACTTGTAATAAAAATTGGTATGCTAATTTTAAAGAAACACATAATGGTGCCAGCATATATCTTGGAGATGACTGCGCTCATTAGATCAAAGGATATGGAGACATTCCTATGACACTTCTAAATGGTACTATTCGATACATTCGCAATGTGGTGTATGTGCCAGGAATAAAGAAAAAATTGATCTCTGTGTCCACCATTATAGATCAGAACTTAAAGGTTGAATTCTTCAAGAATTATTGCATAGTGAAGGATCTGTTGGACCACTTCCAAACTGTTGCAATGAGAGTTAGAGCAGGAGGTCTATACAAACTTGATGTTACCAGCAAAGCACATCATGTACTGACTTATTCCACGATGGCAACAGATATTCTTTGGCATCAAAGGTATGGACACATCAATCATCCTAATTTATTGTTATTACAAGAAAAGAATATGGTTGAAGGACTTCCCATTTTAAAGAATGAGAAGGTTTCTTGTGATGGATGTGCATTAGGAAAGATGCACAGAGATGAATTCCCCTCTAATCCTGATAAGAAAAAGAGAGATGTGTTAGATCTTGTGCATACTGATGTTTGTGGGCCTATGTAGACTAGGTCTTTAGGAGGTGCATTTGACTTTCTGTTATTTATTGATGATTGCACGCGATACACATGGGTTTACTTCCTTAGATGAAAAAACGATGTTTTCGAGTACTTTAAGGAATTCAAAACCATGGTGGAAAAGAAGACAGGAAAATCCATCAAAATCCTCCGTTCAAATCGAGGGGGAGAGTATAAATCAAGGGACTTCAACAAATATTGCAAAGATAATGGAATAGTACAATAGTTTACAGTACCTCACACTCCATAGTAAAATGAAGTCGCTAAAAGGAAAAATAGAACTATGGTAGAGTGTGCACGTAGTATGATGAAAGGTAAGAATCTCTCAAATGCATTTTTGGATGAAGCCATAAATACTGTATTTTATTTAAAGAATAGAAGTCCAACAAGGTGTCTTGATAATGTTACTCCTTTCGAAGCCTTGTATGGTTTCAAACATGCAGTTAATAATTTGAATGTATTTGGGTGTAAGGCTTTTGCACATATTCCAAAGGAGAATTGGAGGAAATTGGATGCTAAAGCCAATAAATATATTTTCATTGGGTATTGTTTTGAATTTAAAGCATACAAATTGTTTGATCCTGCTACTCACAAAGTATTTGCAAGTAGAGATGTACTTTTCCATGAGCAAGAAGCAGGAAATCATGATGACAACAGTCATGAGGAATGGTAGAGACTTATTGATGAAGGAGTTAAAGAAGAGAAGCAACAACAACAACAACAACATCCCACACAACAAAATCCATCCCTGCAGCGACAACAATAGTAGTAGCAAGAAGGACTCAGTGATATGGACAATTCAAGTAGTCACAGTTCACCTAGAGGTGAAGACAGATCTTCACAAAGTGGGGAGGAAGATAATCAGTTGAGAAGATCTTCAAGACATATTCGACTTCCTGAGAGGTATAAAGACTATGCCCTAATGAGTAGCATTTCAAATTTCATAGAACTCATGAGTTTTGATGAAGCTAATGAACATGATGAATGGTGAAATACAATGGAGGAAGAATATGAATCTATAATGAAAAACAATACTTGGGAATTGACTGAATTTCCTAAACATAAGAAGCCCATTGGATGCAAATGGATATACAAATCCAAGTTTAAATCAGATGGTAGTATAGATAGGTATAATGCCAGATTGGTGGCAAAGGGGTATTCACAAACAGAAGGTATTGATTATGCTGAAACATTTGCACCAGTAGCTAAATTGAATACTATCAGAATGTTAATTTCTTTAGCTACAAAGTACC
>JZKD02S1977819.1:112972-123703 GCA_000966675.3 Picea glauca | reverse complement strand
TATAATTGATCTTGTTGTAGAGTTTGTAGGCGTGAGTGAGGACCAGACATTAAAGGATGTGTTGAAGTGTGTGTATAAATACATTCAAATTTTTTATTGGTCATCAATCAAGAGAAACCTTAACCCTTCGAGGTGTTAAAGTGGTAGTCAAGCTTGAAAAGGTAAGCATAAGGAGTGCTCCAGAGGCCAAGTTTTCCAAGAGTCAAATCTCAGGAGAAAGGAGTGTCGTGTTGTTAGGAGGGAAGATAGATTTGTTGAAGGAGAAAAGGGACAAACCCATTTGAAACCCCCAGGAATCAGAAAAGATGAGAAGGAGTAGCATTTTCCAAAATGAAAGCATAGTCTAGAGGATCGACCCTACAGAGGAGGAAGTCGAAGGATGAGCCTTTTTGAAAGATAGAAGAGATACTTCATTCAAGGGAGGTGAAGTTTCACATGAGGGGAGAAGATATAGCAATCATTAGATGGGATCTAGAGACAATATGGGCCATTGGATTTTAGTTGCAGGCAGGAGGACGAGAATGCATGAATGGAAGAAAGGTCCCAACCATTGGATCTGAGGGGAAGGATCAATAGTCATTGGATCTAGGTAAGAAGCACAGGTTTTAACCTTGAAGTCCTTCGGACTTCCCAAATTCAAAGATTTTTCATGATTAGGAGAAAATAAGATAGGTTTCTTAAAGTCTCAGGATCCGAAGTAATTCTGGACTATCCATCCGTAAAGACACGTGTCTATAGATCGGAGGTAGTCTTGAAGTTTGATTATTAGGAATAATTGGAGTGTGGTTGCATAAACACAAAAGACTCCCGAATCTCCAAAAGCCGAAGCGTGTCAACAAATTAGACTTTGCGAGTTCAATAGTCCAGGAGAATGGAGGAAAAAAATCTTGTGGTTTGAGAACTCTTGAAGCTTGGAGTTCCAGAGAAAATCATAACCATTGGTTGAGGATGGGATGAGAATCGTCGATCCATTGCCCTTCACAAATTCAGGAATTTGGGAGGAAGCACAAGATAGGTATTGAAGGGTCCTAAAGCTTGAACCCTGGAGAAAGCATCAGGCATCAATCCAAGATAGATGCCAACCATCTGATCTCCCTCATTCGAATTTTCATGGGTTCGGCCTTTAGAAGAGTTGTAGTTTGTTATTTTTGGAGCTCTAGAGTCCTGAGTTCTTCAGTAATTTGAAATTTGAACCATGGTTTTAGCCCGGGGTCACATGGAAGACTTCACTGGAGTATTAGGAACCTCATGAACCCATATTTTTGCGTAGGGAAGGGAAAGGCGATCTGTTGAGAAGGAATTTTAGGGTTCAACAAGAGCCTAAGAGCTAATTCAACTTCTTACTCTGAACAATACTAGACTGGGATGTCGCGTGAGCCCCATGTGGTGGTGTAGGTTTGCATCATATGGTATCAGAGCTTGATTTTGTCTGCAGATAGAAGGAAACAAAAAATATTTTGTTTGATACCATCAAGTGGTATCATAGAGTATTTTTTTTTCTATAGACAATAGGAAAAGGAGAAGAAGATAGAGTGTTGATGCTCTGTGTGTGAAGAACTATTCGCTAGTTTGCAATAGGAAGCAGACTTTCCAAGAGGGAAGGGTAAAATAAAATGGCTACTGAAGGCCATAGACATGGTATGAGAGGAGACCAAAAGTAGATGAGCAAAGATGAGATGGATGGAGAGCTAAATGAGACCAGAGAGGAGCTCAATGAGACCAGAGAGGAGCTCAACATATTAAATTTGCAATGCCAGAGAAGAAACAAGGAAGCTAAAAGTGGGAGTGATCGATGAAGTGGAAGGTAAAGTGGCCTATTTAGTAGTTGATTTCCAGGAAGTAGATGCATATGTTTAAGAGGTGGTTGAGAAAAGTGGAAAACATCAGTGACACAGAGGAGGAAATAGTTTACATATGTGAACCATAAATTGGAGAGAGCCTTTATGAGGAGGAAGAGATATCAACTGAATATCTCGTAGATTGTTAGGATGGAAATGAGAAGAGATCATTCAAATATCTCATAGACTATCAGGAGGGAAGAAAAAAAAAATTAGGTTTCCAGGTGGGAAAGGAGGAGAGGAGATTGTTTGAGAGTCTCGAGAACTCAAAGGAGAGTTCGGATCATCAAGGAGTGTTGACGAAAGAGGAGAAAGATAAGAGGTACATTCTGATAATTGGAGGAATCGACGTATTTCTGCCAAGTATCCCAATAGAGGCCAGTGCATGTGTTGCACATGAGAAAGTGATGCAGGAGGCATCTAGGGAAGAGGCCATGGGGACAATTTTTTTTAAAACTAACAGTGCATGTGTTGCAGGTGCAGGAGAAGGAAGACATCTAAGAGAGACTGTCATGGACGAGGACAAAGGAGAAACATTTTCCCAAATTTTGGAGGGAAGAGAAGACCTTAACCATGTTTTTATGGTAGGGGATATCATAGTATCTCTTGGAGAGGGCTTAGAATAAAATTCCAATGAATATGTTGCTTGTAAGGAAGCTAACAGACAACCCACATATTCTATCATTTTAAAAGATGGAAGGAGGAGGAAAGAAGAGCATTTAGTGGAATTTCTCATAAATTTTAATAAGGGAGATGAATAGAGGACAACTGCATAATTGAAACCTACAACAATAGAGAGTTGCAAACAACATGGATTTTGTTGATCTGTATGAATAATTGGAAGCCCTAGGAGAAAGGGTAATAACCCATAGTAGGCTCATCCAACAGGCCAAGTTGGAGTTTGATGAATAGTAGGAGATGTAATAGAGTAGACTATAGAAAATGAGTCAGCCCATGGATAAGATGGACAAGGAAATAGAGAGGATAAGGATATTGATGTTGAAGTCAGCACATGAGACAGTGAACAATAGATGGAGGATGAATAATGAAAAGCCTGCAACAACAACATGACAACAAAAAGAGAAACAAAGCAGAGGACTGGGTGGACAACACCATAATGATGTTTGCGACCCAGGAGGATCTCAATAGAAGAAACAGAGGAGCCATGATAAGGAGCTCATGATTTTTGTCAGCATGGGAGTATGATGCAGGAGCATCACTCCAACTCATCAGTGTGTCAACAACTAGTGCAGTAGCACACTAGGAGGGAGCGGATTTCAAGGAGATAAAAGAACCAATTTTCTCAATTTTGAGTTCAAATCTCAAATTTAATGAAATTTAGTGTAATTAAAGTTTGAAAAGGCTCAAGGAAAGCCGAGCCACTGTATTTGTACATGATGAGTGTAAATTCACATTTAATGGGCTATATTTGTACATGATGAGTGTAAAGTCACCTTTAATGGGCTATATTTGTACATATATCGAGCATCGACTCATATATGGGATTTAATTACCCATTTAATGTAATAACATTAGTGGTAGTTTTCTTTAATTGTGAAATCATAGCACTAGAATAGTCTGGAGGGAAGGCTCTAGAATCCCCTCATGTATAAATCAATGTATTGTATTCCTAGTTATAAGTTATTAAAATTGCTGAAGAGAGTTGTAGAGATTTGTAGTGGATAGTAGTTGAGAGGAGCCGACACTCTGTTGTAGTCTAGTCCTGTACACATTGTATAAAGAATTCAGTATAAATACAAAGAGTAGAATTCCCTGCATATGAGTCCTTGTGTGTATTTTCTATGTGAATGAATGAATATGTTGGTTTCTGAATGTTTTCAGTGCATATATGTGTATTCTATGGATGTTTAACGTTCCCTTTGCAGGAATTGATATAATCCCCTATCTCTGTAGTTTTATAATTGTTTATGGGCTCTCACAACTGTGCAAGGAGTGCACCTTAGAGTTGTTAGAAAATTATAAAAGACCTGCACAAAGAGTGCGTAAGAACCTGTTCAAGAGTTCTGTGATGAGCATGCTAGGTTGGCACAACAGATTCGTTCTCAAGCTCAGAATGGATAGTGCAAGGAGTTCACATCAGATTTACTGAACACTCTGAGAACTGATGAAAGGATTAGATAGGTGAGACTTTAAGGTTCAAGACTAAAATAGAGTTGAGTGCAAGGAGTGCACAAAGCCAATATGCTACTGAAGTATTGGTAAATCTCTAGAGTGGAAGGGAGTGACTGCTAGGAGGGCATAAGAAACCATTTGAAGGAGTAAAGGGCTAGGACCCTTTTTGAAGTCTGAGCAATTACAAGCTCGAGAGAAATAGTGAAAGTGTGCACAAAGCCAATGCAAGACGTGTGGAGGATGAACCATAAATAGGTTCGAAAGCTTAAGAGATATAGTCTGATATTATGTAGAGACGAGTGAAAGGAGTGCACAAAGACAACACTTTGTCAAGTGTTAGTCAAGATTGAAAAGGTAAGCACAAGGAGTGTGCTAGAGGCCAAGTTTTCCAAGTGTCAAAGCTAAGGAGAAAGGAGCATCATGCTGCCAGGAAGACAGAAGGATTTGTTGAAGGAGAAAAGGTCAAAACCCCTTTGAAACCCATAGGAATAAAAAAAGATCAGGGGGAGTAGCATTTTCCAAAATGCAAGAAGAGTCTAGAGGATCGACCCTGCAGAGGAGGAAGTTGAAGGCCAAGCCTTTTTGAAAGCTCGAAGAAATCCTTCATTCAAGGGAGATGAAGTTGCACATCAGGGGATAATCTATAGAAACCGTTGGATGGGTTGTAGAGGCATTCTGGGCAATTGGATTTTTGTCCCATATAGGAGGAGGAGAGTGCATGAAGGGAGAACAGGTCCCAACCATCAGATTTGAGTGAAACAATAAAAAACCATTGGATCCAAGTAAGAAGTGCAGGTTTTAACCCTTGAATTCCTTAAAAATTCATGAATTCAGAGATTTTTCATGCTAAGGCACAAAGGATATAGGTTTATTGAAGTCCCGAGATCTGAAGTAATTTTGGACCATCCATTAGTAAGGACATGTGCCCATATATCAGAGGTAGTCCGGAAATTTGGCTATCTAGAATAATTGGAGTGTGGTTGAAAACAAACACAAGACTCTCGAAGCTCTAAAAGCCAGAGCACATCTTGACTGTTGATAGTGAATACTTGCATCAACATATCTCAGACTTCATGAGTTTGACAGTTCGGGAGAATGTAGGAGAAAATTCATGTGGTTTGAGAACCTCTGATCCCTAGAGTTTTGGAGCTAATCATAATTGTTGGTTGCAGATGTGATGAGAACCATCGATCCATTTCCCTTCATGAATTTGGGAGGAAGCACAAGATAGGTGTTGAAGGGTCCCAAATCCCGAATCCCAGAGAAAGTGTCATTCATCGATTTGAGATAGACGTCAACCATGCGATTTTCCTCATTTGATTTTTCATGGCTTCGACCTTTGAAAGATTTCTAGTGTGCCTCTTTTAGAGCTCCCAAAACCCAGAGCCCCAGAGTCCTGAATTATTTAGTAATTCGAAAGTTGACCCATGGATTTGGCCTGGGGTCACGTGGAAGACTACATTGCAGCATTAGGACCCTCACAAACACATATTTTCACATAGGGAAGATAAACAAGGCCTGTGGAGAAGGAATTCAAGGGTTCAACAAGAGCCCGAGAGATGATTTGACTCCTTACTATGAACGATCCTAGATCGAGAGGTCACACGAGCCCCAGTATATTGTGTGGTTTTGTATCATATGGTATCAAAGCTTGATTTCTTCTACAGATAATAGGTAAGTGAAAATATTTTGTCTGATACCATCAAGTGGCATTAGAGTGAATTTTTTTTTTGTCTGTAGATAGCAGGAAAAGGAGAAGAAGATAGATTGTTGATTCTCTGTGTGTGAAGAATTGTTCTCCAGTGTGCAGCAGGGAGCAGACTTTCTAAGAGGGAAGGGTAAAATAAAATGGGTACTGAAGTCCATAGAAAAGGTCCAAGAGGAGACTGCAAGCATATGATAAAATATGACATGGATGAAGAGCTCAATGAGACTAGAGATGAGATCAAAATATTAATGTTGCAATCGCAGAGAATGTAGAAAGGAATCTAGAGGTATGAGTGTCCCATGAAGGGGAAGGTAAAGTGGTCTATTCAGTAGTTGATTTCTAGGAAGTAGAAGAAGATGTTGAAGAGGTGGCTGAGGAAAGTGGAAAACCTCAGTGACACAGAGGAGGAGATGGTTTACATATGTGAACTAGAAATTGGAGAGATCCTCGATGAGGAGAAGAGAGATCAGTTAAAGATATCACATATTTCCAGGATGGAAATGAGAAGAGATCAGTCAAAGATCTCATAGACTGTCAGGAGCGTAAAAAAATAATTTATTTTGTCGGGTAGGAAAGGAGGAGATGAGACTATTTGAGAGTCTCAAGAACTCAAAGGAGAGTTCAAATCAAATAGGAGTGCTGACGAAAGAGGAGAAAGATCAGAGGTGCATTTTGATAATTGGAAGAATCAACATATTCCTGCCAAGTATCCCAATAGAGGCTAGTTCATGTGTTGCACATGAGGATGTGATGCAGGAGGCATCTAGGGAAGAGGCCATGGGGCCAAATGGTTTTAAAATTAATAGTGCATGTGTTGGAGGTGCAGGAGAAGGAAGAAAACTAGTAGAGACTGTCATGGAGGAGGAGGAGGAAGGAGAAAGATTTTCCCAAAGTTTGGAGGGAAGAGAGGACCTTAACCATGTTTTGATGGTAGGGGAGATCAGAGTATATCTTGGAGAGGGATTAGAAGAAAAGTAAAATGAATATGCTTCTTGTAAGGAAGTTGAAAGACAACCCATAGATTCAATCATTTCATAAGATAGAAGGAGGAGGAAAGAAGAGAATTCAGTGGAATTGCTCATAAATTTCAGTAAGGGAGATGTACATAGGACAAATGCATAATTGGAACCTGCATCAGGAGAGAGAGATGAAAAAAACATGGATTTTTTTGATTTGTATGAAGAATTGGAAGCCCTGGGAGAAATGGTAATAACCCAGAGTAGGCTCATCTAACAAGTCAATTTGGAGATTGATGAAGAGGAGGAGATGCAACAGAGTAGACTGCAGAAAAGGAGCCAGCCCATGGACAAGCTGGACAAGGAAATAGAGGGGATAAGGAGGTTGATGATGAATTAAGCACATGAGACATTTAGCAAAAGATGGAGGTTTACCATAGAATATCCTACAACAATAGCAACAGAACAACAACAAGATCAACAAACCAGATGAGTAGGTGGACAACACCATAATGAAGTTTGGGACCCAGGAGAATCTGAATAGCAACATCAGAGGAGCCATCAGAAGGAGCTCATGATTTTTGTCAGCATGGGATTATGATGTTGGAGCATCGCTCCAACTCATCAGCGTGTGAACAACCAACACAACAATGCACTAGGAGGGAGTGGATTTCAAGGAGAGAAAAGCACCAACTTTCTCAATTTTGAGTTCAAATCTCAAATTTAATGAAATTTAATTTAATTAAAGTTTGAAAATGCTCAAGGAAAGTCGAGCCACTGTATTTTTACAAGTTGAGTTTAAATTCACCTTTAATGGGCTGTAGCTGTATAGATATCGAATATCTAGGTGTTATAGCCCTAAAATGCCCTACTCATGCATACATGACATTGGCCCTCTTACTTGCATAATTTGCCAAATTATTGTTGAGAATCTCTACTTAAAAAACCAAATTTTAGAGCATGTACGCACCCTGAACCACTACTATTAAGGGTAAATAAAAATAGACATGTATGACTATAGAAATCAAATCAATTCCAACATGTGCTATATAAACTAATGTGTGATACGAGGAAGAATCCTACCTCGATCCAATCGTTTGATGTCGTTCCACTGTTGAGCACTTTGACCCAAAGCTTTACACCTGCAAGAAGTTCCCAACAAACAAGTGATGCAAGTATATAGTGACAATATATAAAATGAGTTGGCACATCAGATAGCACAATCCAATAATAAACATTACAAACACGCCCATGAATAATAATGATATATTTTCAAGATATCGATAGGACGGGAAAGGAGTATTTCTATTAATAATTGATCAACAAAAGTATCAACATTACAGACTTTCGTGTCAGCACAGTTTGAAACCAAGAAACCAAGTTTGTTCCAACTAGGTCTCCACCACTTCAATCCTCCACCAAAGGCAAGCTCATAGCAAAGAGGTAATGAGGTACTCTCGATAATAAGGAAAGAGCTTGGGAGTTTAACACTATGTTCAGACTTGAGGGACAAAGGGATGCAGACTCAATATGAAGTAATTTCTCCAGAGTAACTTTTCACTCAAAGTTGAATGCTTTATCCTCTTTTTCCATAGCTCGAAATTGTGCTCTTATAGCCTCCAGAATGTGTTAAGGTCCCAACCCGCACATAGGTAGATCAATGTATTCGGATGTAATAAAGGTCAATATTAATAAGGCCTTTCAATAAAATAAAATAAGGCAGATGTAAGAAGACCTAATAGAAGCTTTTGCTTCTAGAAGGATCTTCCTCTAGATGCTTCTCTTAATAGACATATTTAGTATAAATAAGGGTCGAGGGTATGAGAACCCTAGCTTGGAGATTATTGTAACAGAGCACTGCTCGATTGGAGGTTGCCCCCTCGAAGAGGCCTGTGAACATTGCTTTCTGAATCAAAGTGTTATTTCTATTGCTATTGGTTATACCTTCTTGTGTATTGTGAAGATTATGCTGGATATTTTACTATTATTCTGCCATTTCTAGCATTTTATTTCTATCTGCATATTTTATATATCTGGTATCTTACAAGTGGTATCAGAGCACTTTCCTTGGCAGAAATTGTGGGTATTTTTTTTCAGGGTAGAGATGTATTCCACCGTCTTTAAGCCACAGAGATATGTCGTTACGCGCATAAACCCGTGGTTGATGGATTCATACATGCAGGAAATACAATTGGTTCTTAAGCGCACATCTGTTGGCCACCCTTGTAACCCCTTTTGGTACCCCTTTGAGTGGTAGCGCATTAGACAACACCTGTGTACGGATCGACCTACATTTCCTGAAGCCCTCTTTAGATAAACCTATCAGTCGCCGAACTGCTATAGTGTCACCGAGAACAACACTCAAGAAGATACTCTCTATTACCTAAGTAGTTGGGTAGTACGGCTAAGGGTACGGTCTATCCTCCTTAGTTAGTGCCCTGAGATATTGGACCGAGTACTACTGTTGGACCTCGCACATATATCAGAGAGGTATAGCACAGGGCAAACCCTTGTCTGTAGAACCCTTGAATACCTAACCCTTGGGGAACATAAACAAATTAAACTAGCAAGATCTATTTCCATGCATCTGTGTTCGGGTTGCTAAGTAAATACACATTTCTCTCTGGTTCATAATTTGGGGATTTCAGCATTGCAACATTCTTCATACCGAAGTATAACCCCACAGTATAGAAATTTTTTCACCATTATTTGAGACCTATTCCATTAGATTCATCTCTTCTCCCTTATCACATTCATCCATATCATTTTTCTGCAAAAAATTCTGACCCCTCCCTCTCCCTTTTCAGTTCACCCATCCTCATGGCCCATACCCGTAGCCAAGAACTAGAGTCTCTCTTCAACACCTTGCAATCTGGTTTCCTCGAGACCCAACAAGAAGTGCAACAACTCAATGCTACTATTGCCTCCCATGATGCATCCATAAATGCATCCATAAATGTAGTCGTCCAGTCCGCAATGGCGGAAGTCAAACACGAACTAACCACCCAGCTTGAATCTGTTTTTGCATCACTCTGCACCAAACTCAAGATTCCTACCGATGACTCTTTTCCTGATGCACGTAAAAAGATTGAAGGTGAAACTTCTTCCCATTCCTTTCAACCCCATCACTTTCAATGGGACATATGCCTTCCGCGGGTGGATGTAACAAAATTTGATGGCTCGGACCCCACTGGTTGGGTCACCCAAATGCAACATTATTTCTCTCTCTACAACATTACAGATGACTTGGCCAAACTCCGGTATGGTGTTCTACATCTAGATCAAGAACGTTGGCAATGGTGGCAAGGGAGAAAAACTTCCCGTCAAGGGTATATTGCTTGGACCCAATTTGTAGTTGAGCTTTATGAATGCTTTGACACTGACACCAACCATTTGGGCCGTTTGAAAAAATTGAAGCAATCAGGCACAATAGAAGACTTCATAGCTGCATTTGAGTGACTGGATTTTCGAACAGATGGCATGAATGATGCTTTCTTTCGAGAGTGTTTTATCAGTGGCCTCAAGGAGGATATTCAGGCCCATGTCCTCATGGCTCAACCTACAACTTGGGTGGAGGCTACCAAAAAAACTAAAGAAGTGCAAAAAATTGTTTCCTCTCAAAATCATAAGCCTTCCTTTATCCCTCGCCCTAAACCAGTAAACCCCACTACTCCCTTCGCCCCATTAAAAATCCAAAAACTGACCAGGGCTGAAATGGCTGAACGCCAACTCAAAGGCCTCTGTTATAATTGTGATGAAAATTATTTCCCAGGCCACAAATGTAAGGAACAAAATCTTTTCATGGCCATCTCTGAGGATATTCCAGAAGAGGATGTTGACACTCCCCTTGTACCTGAGTCACCAGAAATCACTGACATAAACCCTCGCTCCGACCCTCCCGAAGTGGAACTGATAATTTCCCTCAATGCTCTCACCAGCTTCTCTGCCCCCAAAACCCTTAATTTAATCTGTTACATCAAACACCGAAAGGTCATCATTCTGGTTGATAGTGGCAACACCCACAATTTTATTCATCACCGCATTGCCCAAGAAACCCATTGCTACATCCATGCTATCAACAATTTCCAAATCATGA
>JZKD02S1977819.1:88830-112880 GCA_000966675.3 Picea glauca | reverse complement strand
GCCTCAGAAGTAGAATACTTGGGTCATCTGGTGGGAAAGGATGGCGTCAGGGTGGACCTGAAAAAGATTGAAGCTATGCAAGACTGGCTGCACCCAAAGACTCTCAAAATCTTGCATGGATTTTTGGGCCTCACAAGGTATTATCGCAAGTTCGTTAAGAACTATGGAAAGATTTCAGCACCTCTCACGCCTCTCCTAAAAAAGAACTCTTACACTTGGACTCCAGCAGCTGCTCAAGCTTTTCAAACCTTGAAGATGGCTATGTGCACCACTCCGGTTCTGGCCCTTCCCGACTTCACAAAGACCTTTGTGTTGGAATGTGATGCCTCAGGGAAAGGAATCAGTGTTGTCCTTATGCAAGAGGGTTGACCTTTGGCCTTCACTAGCAAGCAACTGTCTGAAAAGAATCTAGGCAAACCCATTTATGAAAAAGAAATGTTGGGGATTCTGCATGCCGTTGAGTTGTGGTGTCTGTATCTCTTGGGGAAATGCTTCCAAATTAAGAAAGACCATCAAAGCCTCAAGTACTTTCTGGAACAACGCATTTCCTCCCAGGAACAACAAAAATGGGTGACTAAGCTCTTTGGATATGATTATGAGATCATTTATAAGAAGGGAAAAGACAATGTCGTGGCGGGTGCACTGTCCCGGAAATATGAAGATGAAGGATCCCTTTTTTCTCTTTCCTTCATTGTACCCGATTGGCTCCAAGTTGTGCGCTAGGAATGGCTTCAAGATCCCAAAAGTTTGCATCTAATCCAGCAACTATAGAACAAGGCTCCGGATCCCCTAGGGTACTCCTAGCTCCAGGATGAGATTCGATAAAAAGGCCGCTTGTATTTAAATAAACAATCCAAGATCAAATCCATGATGATTTCTAAGCTTCATGCTACACCCACAGCAGGGCACTCAGGGTTCACCAAAACATATGACTGAGTCAAACGTTCTTTTTTCTGGGATGATATGAAACAGGACATATGTAAGTTTGTCGTTGAATGTGAGGTGTGTCAATGCAACAAGAGAGAATGAGTCAAATCTCTAGGCACCCTCCAACCGCTTCCGATTCCCCCTGCTATTTGGAAGTATATCTCTATGGAATTTATTACAGGCTTACCCAAATCGAGGAATAAATCAATCATAATGGTGGTGGTGGATCACCTTTCCAAGTATGCTCATTTTTGTGCTCTTCCCCACCCATTTACTGCATCCACGGTGGCTCAAATTTTCATGGACCAGGTCTTCAAGCTTCATGGCATGCCGCAATCTATTGTTTCCGATCGAGACCCAACTTTCACAAGCAGTTTTTGGCAAGAGTTGTTTAAGCTACAAGGAACATAATTGCATCTCAGCTCAGCTTATCATCCCTAAATAGATGGTCAAACATAAGTTGTCAACAAGTGTTTGGAAACATATCTGAGGTGCTTTGCCTCTGAAAAACAACACCAGTGGGCTCAATGGTTACCCCTTGCTGAATGGTGGTACAACACTACATACCATACAACCACTCGCATGACTCCTTTTGAAGCGGTATATGGACAAAATCCATCTTTAGTTCTCTCATACTTACCGGGTACCTCGAAGGTCCAGGCGGTTGACCAAACACTTACAGTCTGAGAGGATATCCTTCGTACCCTTAAAGAGAACTTGGTCATGGCACAAAATAGAATGAAGCAACAAGCAGATCAAGGTCGCTCTGAACGTCAATTTGCAGAAGGGGATCAGGTGTTTCTGAGACTGCAACCATATAAGCAAACTTCCCTCAAGGCCGAGTATTGTCAGAAGCTAGAACCCAAATTTTATGGCCCTTACATAGTTCTCAAGCGTGTGGGACAAGTTGCATATCAGTTAGCTCTGCCCAGTCAGTCGAAGATACAACATGTTTTTCATGTTTCATGCTTGAAGAAGGTGATTCGAACCAGGTGCCAAATTCAAACAAACCTTCCAGAGTTAGTTGAAGAAGGATCCATTTGGCTACAACCAGAAGTAGTTTTGGACTAGCGTGAGTGTCGCCTGTGTCAAAGAACCATCAAGGAAGTGCTAGTACAGTGGAAAGATATGATTCTAGCAGATGCCACTTGGGAACCAACTACTATTCTTTAGCAGTTTCCACATCTCAAGCCTTGAGGACAAGGTTGTTTTTAAGGGGGCAGACATGTTAAGGTCCTAACCCGCACATAGGTAGATCAATGTATTCGGATGTAATAAAGGTCAATATTAATAAGGCCTTTCAATAAAATAGAATAAGGAGGATGTAAAAATACCTAATAGAAGCTTCCACTTCTAGAAGGATCTTCCTCTAGATTCTTCTCTTAATAGACATATTTAGTATAAATAAGGGTCGAGGGTATGAGAACCCTAGCTTAGAGATTATTGTAACAGAGCATTGCTCGATTGGAGGTTACCCCCTCGAAGAGGCCTGTGAACATTGCTTTCTGAATCAAAGTGTTATTTCTATTGCTATTGGTTATATCTTCTTGTGTATTGTGAAGATTATGTTGGATATTTTACTGTTATTCTGCCATTTCTAGCATTTTATTTCTGTTCTGCATATTTTATATATCTGGTATCTTGCAGAATGCAACTGAAGGGTCGAGTCAGAACGTTTCCAGTATATGGAAGGCCAAAGATCAGAGATATTCTGTCATGACATGGAAACACGACCTCATTTTATATTTTCTGGCACAAATCCCGATATACGTGAGCTATAGTGGAGAAGAAAGCCTATACGCATCTTGTAAAGAATTTAGGGAGCATATATGTGGAAAAATATATATTTTTGGCTCTAGATTTATCAAAAAGGGGTTGATAAGTCTGCATAGGGAAATGGAAAAAGGCCCTCTGTGAAAGATAGCAATGGTGAGGCAAATCTTGCTATAACATATGCCCCTTAATATGTGAGATCAGAGGAGTATCTGTGATGGTCAAAATACATTATAAATAACCCAGAAGTAGAGTGGTAGAGAACCATCTGGATGAACTTAATTTCTCATTACATTATGTACTAACTTTGCATACATGACTGCCAAGAATACAATGCAGATCCATGTGGAAAATATACCAACAAGTGTTCATGGCCATGAGTAGGAAAGTATAAATGCGGTTACATGCCAATAGTTGTCATAGTCACGAACAAGGCCCAGTGAAACCAGTCTCAAAATCAATCTGAAGATATTTGTATACCATGGAGTACAATATAATCTCCCATGATTGTTGAAGTCAAATAGGTACTAGTCCAATGAAATGGAAGCAACAACTCAGGAAAGCTTCATCCACAAAGTGATGTCTTCAAGTCTTCAATACAATCTTCCAATGGTGCAATTATTCATCATGTGAATAAATGAGTTGAGGTCGAACATGATGAGACATTGCTTGATTACCGGTCATTGAAGTATACCGTTAACAAATGCGAGATAGACTACCAATGATGAAAGTAGGTATCAAGTCACTGAGTACATCTCTACAAATGTGAATAAAGGAGTTGGTGTCGAACACTTGAGATATCCATTGATCAGGAGACATTGATGTATTCCCATCTGTCAGTGGCGAGAGCGTCTGCCACTAATGACTACAATCCTCAAGGTACTCATAAAACTCTAGGTCTTGTATACATAATACATGAGCTGAAGTCGATGGAAAGAGACCCAGTGAAAGGAGATCATTAAGGCATATCTCATTAGTCAGCATGAGGAACAAAGAAGGAGCTTCATGATTTGGTGGAGATCAGACGAAGAACATGTTCATGAATAAATGACCCTGTGCGTCTTTTGCGTGTTCCAAATGCAAGCGGTACACGAAAAAGACTCTATGAGTAACAACCAATGATGAAAATTGCTGACAAAGGTGAGGAAACCACCAATAAGAATAATGGCATCCAATACATTGCACAGATCCCAAAGTGTGAATAGATGTCTTGTTTTCGAACACAAGAGAAACCACCCACTCAACAACCCATGATGAAATGTCGATTTTTGGGTTCAAGGTGAGCTACCAATGATGAAAGTAGGGCCAGGGTGCATCATAATACCAAAGTATCATGTGATTATGAGACAAACTGAGGGTATGGCCGACATGAAAAGTCAAGATTTCTGAGGAGTGGCTGACACAGGTTGATAGACTTCCTTTGAAAAAGAGCATGAGACATATGGTGGACTCCAACAACATAGACTTAATGATGTGACAACTAGATGCAGGAGGCATCCATAATTTTCTCTATAGTGACTGGAAGATTAACCAGTCTGTAGAGAAAATTCTGTAACGAGATCAGCTTCCTATGGCCATGCTAAACCCAAAATTATGATGATGCAAGGACTCAATAAATTTGTGCTATGTTCAAAGGCGACACGACTGCTGCCAATTACAATATAGTACTCCCTTCCTGCCCGTATTTTTTTGTTTTTTCATAACAAGTGAGTGCTATGATACAGAGGAGGGAACGAGTGTCACAAGTAAGTAAAACTAGTTCCAGCATTGGAACATACCTATGCTCAATACAAGGAAATGCATCCGAGATATGGACATTGGGGGCGATGTTCCCTCCAAGGTATAGGGTGTCAAATTGTGAAGGATATAAACAAGGCTCTGCTTGGTTGAGGATGAAAAATGCTTGAGCCATGGTTTATAAAACAAAGCAAGAACTGGCTAAAGTCTCAATACTGCAAGCAAGGGCATGAGATGCAATCACAATTTAACACCAAAAAATGTCATTTTTTATATATTTTAGTCTACTTGGTGTGAAAAAAAGGCTGAACTTGTGCCAAATAGACATCTTTTCAAATCCAATTTATGAGTGTGAAAAAGACAAGTTCACTTGATGATTTTTTCCATTTTTGATAGCGAGTCGGAAAAGAGCTTAACTAAGACTCATGATCTTTCAAATCCAATTTTAACGGGTGTGAAAGGGACAAATCACTCAACAATCTTTTCAATTTTTAATAATGAGTCAAAAAAGAGCTTAACTAAGACTCATTTTTAGTTCTAATCAACATGTAAAGGGGGAGGCCAAGGTTCCCATCCTAAACTTCTGTCGAAAGTCAGTATCCTACAGATAGCTGACAAAATCTTGGGAAAGCCCAACGCTCTCCAAGTCGAGGAGGAGAAAGTGATAACGGAGTACATAGTCTCTATTATGGTTCAAATAATGTCTCTTAGTGGAACAAACATAGGTGGGGGTATGGGATGTCCTGTTAGGTCGTCCCAGTCGAAGGGGACCTCATCAGAACTCGGAGAGAGAGTATTCGGAGGAAGAATGAATCTATCTTGTTTAGAAGGGGGAAGACTTGGAATGTTGATGACGTGACTGGAGGGTGCATCACTCTTTTCAAGGAGAGTCGATTTGACCATAAATGGCTCCGGCGTGGTCACTTCTTCAATTATAGGTTGAAGAGGATGCATGGTAACGGGGGTAGGAGACGCTTCACCCTCCGTGGAGGGGTTGAGGTTAGAGGAAAATCTCAATGGTGAGACTGCCAAGATCATTAAAGGTGAAGTGGTGTGAGGAGGAACCATGGGTGTCTCGGAGTCCGAAAAGATTTTGGGTGAGCCCCACACCTCTGGTATCCTGGCAGTCACTAGGCACGAGTGAGCAAGATGGCTTCCTTCACAATTCCTGCAAAGGAATTTAGGCTTACGTCTGAGACGTTTAGGTTTTTCGATGGGACTGGCTGAGGAATGAGAGTTGTCTCCTGTATGATTAATAGGATTCGGAGTGGTGAAAAGGCTATGATCTGGGGTCAAAATGAGGGTGTCCTCAACATAATTGGTAGAGGTTGGAAGTGAGTTATCTACATGATTTGCAGAAAGTGTCAACTCATCTCTGACATGACTATCAGAGGTGGGATATGGTGCACTGGTGTGGCTTACAGTGGTTGGGCTAGCGATAGATTGCGGTATTTGATTCCAAGGTCTCGGAAAAGATTGATTCTAAAACATTGCAGGCCAGAAAGGATCTTGGTATATTCCCTGTCCTGGCCCAGAAAGATGATGGTTTATGCCAAGGTGGTCTGAAGAGGTCTGGACGGGCATCATCACTAAGGTATGCAAAGAGACTGAGGTAGGTTAAGAATTATTCAAGTGAGGATATATGTTTCCCCCTTGTGAGGGTGTTCCATAAGGAGGGCAACCCGAATTATAAAATTGATTCTCCCCATACGAAAGACCTGGGGGTACTTGAGGACCTGGTTACTAAACCTTGAAATTACCGCCTCTCACAGAGGTATGGTTACTAGCAAGATCCCCAAATAAAAATAAATCCATAGAAATATCTCTGATGCTAGGTGATTATCCAGGGGTTATCCCTTCAAAAAACTTCGTGCAACCTCATGCTTAACTCCGGTGTGAGAAGAGCCTCCTAATATTACCAATTATACAATGGATTTCTCAACTCCTTGTCTCAGACACATATGTTGATTTAATTGCCTTGGATAAGTTTACTCATAAAATCCTATTCCAACGCACTAAATCCTAGGCTAGTTTGTGCACCCTAAACAATAAAATCGTTACAAATCAATTTTAGTTTAAAGCGTAAATTTTATTGGCCGTGATTACTCAAAAAGGTATGGAAATGAAACTCATGGTGTTATGACTCTGCATAAAAATAAAAATAGATATAATCCAAAGCCTAACTTTAACTTTTCAGTGAATGATATGCTAAATAAAAGCAGTGCAATATTCAATTTTAACTTTGCCACTCAGAAGTAAAATGTGATCTTTTGCTAAATGTGCTAAGCTAATGATAAAGGTTCCAATACAAAAATACCAACCAATGCAAAATACCTATTTTTATTATTATTTTCAGTGTATTAAAAAAAAAATGCATGGACTGATAAGCGACTTGATATATAAATTCTACTGTGTATAAAAGAAGTCACTCGAGCATAATACCAAGGAGCTAAGAAGACATCCCAACTACCAAGGACAAATAAAAAATGAAAAACAAAGAGAAAGACGCCGCCCAAAAATTCAACTCCAAACAGGTTTCCTGTCATCCCAGATAATCTCAACAAACACCACAGAGACCTAACAAGGCTTAGTGATCCTCAAAACCTACCCAACAGTCACTAAACCAAGAAAGAAAGCAAGGGGAAGTGGTATACGTGATTGTTCAAGAGAAAATGACATATATATGCCTCTTGCAGTGGGACAACAAGCGTGTATATGCGACTGTCAGGAAAAAAAGGGCGTATATATTTTAAAACAAGGCTAGGCAAGGGTAAAGGGCTGAAAAACTCAGACCTAGAGTGAACAGACTTTGTCCAACTATGATATGACAAGAAACAAAAAGGAAAAAGAGCAATGTAAGAAGAAAAAATAATTCAACCCTTAGAAGGAAGATCTATCCCCAGTGGAGTCGCCAATTCTATTACAAGGGAAAAACTCTCTATGGCCAAGGGTAAACCACAACAAATAGGTATGACTTCAGAAATCAACTCAATTCCAACATGTGCTATATAAAATAATGTGAAATACAAGGAAGAAGCCTACCTCAATCCAATCATTTGATGTCGTTCCTCCGTTGAGCACTTTGACCCAAAGCTTTACACCTACAAGAAGTTCTCAACAAACAAGCGATGCAAGTATATAGTGACAATATATAAAATGAGTTAGCACATCAGATAGCACAATCCATTAATAAACATTACAAACATGCCCATGGATAATAATGATATATTTGCAAGATATCAATAGGACTGGAAAGGAGTATTTATATTAATAATTGATCAACAGAAGTATCAACATTACAGACTTCCGTATCGGCACGATTCGAAACCAAGAAACCAAGTTCCTTCCAACTGGGTCTCCACCACTTCAATCCTCCACCAAAGGCAAGCTCATGGAAAAGAGGTAATGAGGTCCTCTCCACAATAAGGAAAGAGCTTGGGGGCTGAACACTATGTTTAGACTTGAGGGACAAAGGGATGCATACTCAATATGAAGTAATTTCTCCAGAGTAACTTTGCTCTCAAAGTTGAATGTTTTCTCCTCTTTTTCCATAGCTCGAAATTGTGCTCTTATAGCTTCCAGAATGCAACTGAAGGGCCGAGTCGGAATGTTTCCAGTATATGGAAGGCCAAAGATTAGAGATCTTCTATCGTGACATGGAAACCCGACCTCATTTTGTATTTTTTGGCACAAAACCCGATATGCGCAAGTTGTAGTGGAGCAACAAACGTATATGCATCTTGCAAAGCAGTTAGGGAGCGTATATGTGAAAAAATATATATTTTTGGCTTTGGATTTATCAAAAAGGGGTTGATAAGTCTGCATAGGGAATTGGAAAAAGGCCCTATGTGAAAGATAACAATGGTGAGGAAAATCTTGCTATAACAACTACATCCCGCATACATATGCTTGTTGCATTCTAGACAACCCGCGTACATACGCTTGTTGCACACTAAACAACCCGAGTATTCTTCCAAAATTTGCAAAAATTAAAAAGTTGTAAGGAATTCGGTGGAATTCATGGGTTATTGGAGGTTTCCAAATTAATTTACCTTCTATAGCCCATCCCCCAACCAAATAACCATCATGTTTTCATATAAAAGGAGGTGTTGGGGTCTCATTTCACAACTAATCATAAGAACAGTGAAACTCTTCCCAATTTCACTTCCCTTCCTTGTCCCAACATTTGCTACCTTTTGTGAGTTATTGCCTTAGCATTCCCTCTTTAGCCCCTTCCTCTTCCATTCAATCCTTTCCCTTTCCTTGAGGTGATTAGAATATTGAGAGAAGAGGCCTATTGAAGGTGCACTTGGATCATTATAAATAGAATCCTGGACCAGGTTTGTGCAACGATGGTCGACATGGATTGTAAGTTTCAATCTTTGTTTGATGAATAAAATAATATGTTTTCCTTATCCCAAATGATGATGTTTTGTGTATTTTATTTGATTTATACATAAAATTTGATATCTAACCCTAATTTATGAATATAAATAGCATGCTTGTAGTCCTTGTTTTCCTAGTTTTGGATGTAGGTCAACCTTGGGAGGAGACTTGCAGTCTTTTGAACTACAGAGCTTGAGGAGATCATCACCAGGCATGGGATAAAAGGTACAGTTATCGATATTCTCTTCTATTGATTTCTTTTCATTTATTTTGGTATGTTTTGGGTAGAGTAGAAACTAGATTGAGTTTTAGACGGTAATTCGCTTTGTCTATATCTTAAACCCTGATATAGTTAAAGGGGGAATTTTCCCATTAGTAGAAACGTCGACCATACTGGGGATCTCTCTAGGGTTTTTTAGGGGGTTTTGGGTTGATTGATTGGTTTTGTTTTCCTTTCTAGTTTCAATCAAGTTTATTGAGTCCTTTTAGGGTTTCTTTTCACCTACAAGGTTCATACCAGCCTTCTCTTCCCTCTAAGTCTACCTTGTATTTTTATTTTTGAAAAGTCTCAGAGGTGTACGCGGCCTGTTTAGGGTCTTCCCATGTACTTATGTGCTCTGCACAATAGACAAATTGCATACATACGCAGGTTGTTGATACAACATCCCACGTCTCTATTTCATGAAAATATTTTTTAATAAAGAGAGAGTTTGCCTCTTTCCTGATAGAAGTTCAGACTTCTTAGGACTTTCTTGAATTAGTCAGTCTTTTTCTGTGGCCATAGCTTGGTTTGAAGTTTCGTTTTACTCGTTCCTTAGTATTCTTGTATTTTCCCTAAAATTTTTAGAGTGAGCTGTCAATTTTTAGATCCACCTTTTGATTTCTTGGTTGAATCCATGCGATCCATAGTGGGTTTAGGGTCCTTATCAGTCTTGTTTTTAGTTTTCTCTTTTCACTGTTTCTTTCTTTGAAAAAACAAAAAAAAAATTACTTCATTTTTTTCTTGTTAAAGCAGTTCAAAAAATGAAAAAATATTTTATTTTCTTGCATTTAGTTTGGTGAAGTAGTCAAGGTTATTATTTGCAAAAGAAAAAAAGTCTCCATTTCAAAGTTCTATTTGATTTCCTGAAATATAAGTAGTTTGTAGTCAAACAAAGACAAGTTTTAGGATTTCTTCATTTACAAGATCTTGGAATATCAATTAGAAAAGTTGAATTTACTAAGAGTTGTTTACAAGTATTGCTTTAATTTTGAAATATATTTTCCTTTCAAGTGATTTAAAGTTATCTTCCTTACTCATCTCTTCATAACACCATCAGTTTCACTACCATATTGTTTGAGTAAGGCAAGCCTTAAAATTAACGCTTAATCTAAAATACATTAGACTTTTCTGTTTGTAGGGTTCACTGACTAGTTTAGGTTTTTAGGGCCTTAAATTAAGTGTGAAGAAGAAAATCTTGAAGGCCACTTTAAAACAAACATTGGATTCTGAGTTAGGGAGTGCTTTAAGTCTAGTTTCGTAAGAGTTAGCTGGGACCCCCCTCTAACACAGGGGATAACCACAAGGTCATGTGAAGAAAGGAAGAGGAGATAACCCCTCCAAAGATGGATGGAGATAGTGGGGATTGTATATTGAGGGTATTTCTTGGGAATAATATCGATCGCATTTACCTACGGAGCTTCATGAACCTTGAATCCATTCGAGATCCTTAGTTTTCTTCTGGACCACTTGCTTTCGATACCCTTGAAGGGATTCATACTTGTTATCCTGCTCATTACGATCTTTCCGACTGTCGATTGTACCCGCGTGGTAACTGACTGTGAGCTGGAAACCTAGTTGCCCATATTTTACAGACTTACACAGGTGACTGTGGGGGTATACCATGGTACCTAGGGTGGATGTTGGATCAAACTTCATACAGTATACCTGGAGGGTGCTTCTGTGTTCGAGTTTCACTTGCACCGGTTATTTTCTCTAGTGTTGATTGGCGTAACCATCCTTCCCACTATTTAGTTGATTGCTTCATTTATCTTTGGGAAACTTTTAGTGTGTTCTCTATGCTCCCTAGTTTTCCATAGTGAGTTATTCAATCATTAATTTGGGCCTCTGAACTAGGGTGGTAGACCGCCCACTCCACCAGTCGTAAGGACTTTTCAGTCTTCCACTTAGAAACATGGAGCTGCCTCTTAATAGGCATTGTTTTTTATAACACTGGTTCGCTAGAGTCCGTGTGTGAGAGTTTTATGGACTTGAACGATCCCACAAGGGGAGAACCTATGCATAATATCTTCATGGCTAAATTTCCTGATGATACCAGCCATGGAACCCCTTTAAAATGGGATTCATGTGCTTTTCCTTTTTTCAGAAACGTTGGTGTCCCTTTGATGGCCACTTTGTACATTCCTAGGTTGAATGTGGGACTACCGGTTTAGTTGGGTACCATTCCAAATGTCCTGAATTATCTTGATGCTTCTCAATTAAGCACCTTATGTCATGGGAATCATGTTTATGTTCCTTTTTCAACAAAGTATTCTCCTCCTTCTTCCTTCCCTGGTGAAAGTATAGATACTAGTAACCGGAAGTCTAAACGAAATAAAAAGAGGAAGAATAGGAAGAAGAAATCACCAACCTCTGCGAGTCATGTTGGAGATAGGTCATCAATCTCTGCAAGTCATGTTGAACACCACCACCCAGCCTTTGCAAGTCATGCTGGGGGTAAACAACCAACCTCTTTAGGTCATGTTGGATATAGGTCATCGACCTTTGCAATTCATGCTGGGGGAAAACAACCAACCTCTTCTAGTCATGTTGGAGATTTGTCAAAAAAATATGTGATTCATGTTGGGGGCAAGCACCCAACCCTTGTAAGTCATGCTGGGGAAAAATTCTAGTCACTGCTAGTCATACTGGTAATAGGTCTGTAGCCTCTACAAGTCATGTTATTGACCAATCACCAACCTCTGCAAGTCATGTTGGAGATGTGCAACCAGCTACTACTAGTCATGCTAGGGGCATTGATTCTATTGAGAAACCTAGACGGATCGGATGTAATCCTAAGTTCCCTTGTAATATTTGAAAGAGAGATCACCTTACTCATATATGCCCTAAAATTCTAGAGGTACAAAGATTGTGGTCCCTATCTACAAGATCTTCTGATTCTGAGTCTTCTAAGGTTTCCTCACAACCTATTCAACTAGTGGTTGAGAAAGTGGTCATGTCGATGCAATATTCGGTCGATCGCACTCCCTTTTGGGGGGGTGATGCACCTTTAGACCATGTTGTCTCACATCCTATTCAAAAAGTGGTTGAGAAAGTGGTCACACCGATGCAATCTTTGACTGATCCGACTCTTCTCTTGGAGAGTTTCGATTCTACCAAAGTGGTCATGTCAATGCAATCTTTAGTTGATCCCACTCTTCTCTCAGAGAGTGATGTGTCTACTGACTACGTGTTTATCATTTCTAGTTCAGTACTTTCAGAACAAGGGGGAATTCTTCTCGCTTTGAGCACACCCCCTCCAAGTCCTAGGATGGTTTCCTTTGATTGGAATGACCTTGTTGAGCCTCGTATTCCTTCTTCTGCACCCTTTGAAATAAGGTTTGAAGTTAATTCAAATAACATTTATCGATTTATTGTATATGAAGGAGCCTCCAAAAGTATTTTGTCCTCCTTGGTTTGGAAAGATTTGGGTTAACCCAAGCTTGTGTCTGCATTGCATGAGTTGTTGGCATTTGACAGACGTCCTAGTGAATATTTGGGGATTCTTCCCCAGTTTCCTATATCGTTAGGTGGGAATACTATCCTTGTCGATGTTATAGTGGTACAAGGCCCGTTAGATTTCAATATGCTTCTTGGGCGTGATTATGTATATACTATGAACATTGTGGTGTTTATTCTCTTCCAAGTGATGCATTTCCCTCACAATGGAAGCATTGTCACTATCAACCAACTCGCGTCTAACAATCACCATCCTAATTCGACGTTAATTCAGTCTGCCCCTTTATATGTTCCTAGTGTCTTTGTAGACTCTACCCCACAATGGGTTAATTATGTGGCATTTTATCCTCGGTGTTCAGTTGCTCTCGATAAGGAACTTTTTCACTCATGTTTTCCTTCTCGAAATTTGGCCTCAACAATTGATCCATTGGTTTATCTAATGGGGGCATGGGAGCACTTGCTTCCCCCTTTTGGTCCAAGTGATCTCGAGTCTCTTATTGAGTCTGATGTCACTATTAGTATATCATTAACCGCTTGTGCTTTTGATTATTCACTGATAGACTTTGCCAGTCCTGGCCAGAACCTACCTCGTCATATGGAATATGGTCAGTTTACTTCTCCCTTTAGGAATTTCAACCCTCCTCATTTGCGTGATTTCTCAGATTTTGAATTTCGTTTGGATGAGGCTATCCTTGAACCCATGACTATGGTTTCTATACCGTGGGAAGTCTTACATCGTGGTTTGTGTTTTCTTCCCTTTTTGGAGACTTTCTAGGTTGACTATCGAAGAGACTCTTGGTAAAAGCCAAACAATGGGCCCTACTTGAACTACTACCATGCATGAGTTGTAAGGCTATGCAGTACCTTGTACATATTGTATATTCCAGGTTTGTTGTTTTCAATTTTTGTATTCAGTAGCACCTCTTATTTTTCGAAGTTTCTGTATGTATTGGATTTATTAACTTCTAGATGAGTGTTATTGGCCTTATATACAGGATCTTGGAGACATTGTTTTGACATTTTTTTGATGTAGGAGCATCGCCAACAACAAGCGAGTGTGGGGAAATGCTAACGCATTTTGGCACATGATGAATTGTTTGAAATGTTTTGAAGTTGGATGTGCCAAACTTAAATGTAATAGTTAAGAAAGAGCATACTTGTAGAGTGTAATCAGACCTTGAGCATCCCACTCTTGTCTGAAGGACTAAGAGGCATTTATGCTAGTAAATGTAAGTAGGTAGCTTTTAATTCTTAGATTAGACAGTTTTAGGAGCTGGAGGGAAAACGGATATAGACACCCTCACATGTATCATTGTAACATTAGCAGCATAATCAATCAAGAGAGCATAGAGAAGAAGAAGTAGAAAGTTGTGTAGAAGAACCCATGTACAGAAGTTCTGGATTAATACAAAGATCTTTAGTTCATACTCATGGTGTCCAATTGCTTTCTGTGTTGTACATGCTGATTGATATATGTTTGTTTACTCTCTGTTATGCATTTTCTTTGATGCATGAATGTACGATTTCATATTTAAGGTCTAAAATCTGAAGAGAGGGAGAGTAAAGAATGAGTTTCAATTGTTTTTCTGTCTGAGCAATAGTTTTCCTGCAAGGAGTGCAGCGAAATCGTCTGCAAGGAGTGCATTGATGGGTTCATAGATTCAATCTCTGAAAACTTAGGAGGGATAACATTGTTTTCATTCTTGCATAAGTGCAAGTTAAGCACAGGAGCCGTGCAAGGTGTGCGCGGGCCAAGTAGATTTTTAGAGTTTGCAACTTGAGGGAAGAATTGAAGGACTGTTGCTGCAAAAAGAGTGCACAGAGTCTAAGAATTCAAATACTTGGAGTGTATTTGAAGAAGTGCCGCAAGGAGTGTGCACAGGAATTTTCCCCATAGGACTTGAGGATTTTTCAATCAAGCTCAGGAGGGATAGGATCTTCGAAGCCGTTGAAGAAAAGCTCAAGAGAGCTAGTGCCTTGAAGTATTGGAAGAAGGCTCAACGATGTTGGTTTGCTGGTGGAAAAGTTTCGTGAAGGCATACTTGTTCATTTCATAGGAGTGTTAAGGAGGCATTGGATGGTCAGAATTCTCCGTGGAGAATTCGCGAAGTCTCGAGATCCGTTGGATCATGTAGAGGAGAAAGAAGGTTACGGTGAGTGTTTTTCTAAGTGCAATCTTAGGAGAAATCAGACCGTAGGATCTGAGCCAACAAGGGTCGTTGGATCACTCACGTAATCTCATTTCAAGGTTTCATGAGTTGAAGGGTCCAAACCCTTGCATCAAGATTCGCGAGGTCACGAGGTGTGAAGTATCGAAATAGTGAAAGAATCTGAGCCATCTGATTGGAAGTACACGTTTCACAAGATCCTTTCTATCGGGGATTTGAACATCGAAGGTCAGAGAGGGAAGTCCTTCGACTTTGCGAGTAGCAAAGTTGCGAGAATATCGGGATCGTCCATCAGAGGGGGACATGTGGCAGAGATCTAGGGATCACACAAACTTGGAGGTTCGCAAGGTGAGAGCCCAGGAGTTGGGTGCTCCAAGTCACGAGTAGCGAAGTCGCGAGGAGTAAAGATAGCCATTGAATCTAGGTCACAGAAGGACCGTTGGATCATAACCTATCGCGCATATCATGCATTTGGAGGTTCAAAGGTTGGGAGGACCTCGTCTTGACATCAGAAGTTGTGAAGTGCCGAGAGCCGAGGCACGAGTGTGGACACGTGGCAGAATCACAAGGTGGGGCCCACATGATTGGCAGGTGAGTACGCATCACCTGGAGGAAGGAGTCAATACTCTGTTGACTTCTCATGTCTCAGGAATTTGCAAGGTAAGGGCACAAGAACTCGACATTGAAACCCGCGAAGTGGCGAGTTGCGAAAAGTTCGAAGGGAAGGTCAAACCTCACTCACTTTCAAGTCTTGGGAATTCGCGAGATAAGAGCATGTGAGCTCGATGCTACAATTCATGAAGGTGTGAGAGGCGAGAGGAGCTAGCGTTAAGCCTGGCCGATGGTCGCATGAGGAAGGAACTAACAAAGGAAGAGTCATACCCGTATCGGAATTTCAGGTATCGCGAGATTGGAGAAGGAAGAGTCAGAGCTTCAACTCACAAACTCGTGAGTTGCGAGTTGCGACAAGCGCCTTTGGAATTGGGACTTGATCGTAGCGTTGTGGTCGCACGGAGAAGCAGAGCTCACACCTAGTGCTGTTTGCATAGGGGAGCTTCTGAAAGGACCTGTGGATCGATAATTTGTGATTCTAGCAGGGAATCTAAAGAGCCGATTCATCTTGGGGGAGATAAAGAACGATCCTGTGAGTGAATCTCGACCCAAGGACCAATAGGTCTGCATCATTTTTTCTTCATATCGATTCATTCTGACAGGTATTGACCTCGAAACTAGCATATAGGTTAGATTTTTCTCTACTTTCTTTTTTACATTATTCATTTACTGGTTCATTTGGCCTTAGGATTGACCCCATTGAAGTGCGACATGAAACCTTCTCTGCTGCTTTATAAGTGTCATAATTAGGTGGTAGAGTCTACCTCTACATGGATTCCCTAGGAAGATCCTTTGCTGCATTTTGGCATCCATGTTGTCAGTTTTGACTATAGGCTTGGGAGTCCTTGTTAGTCCTGTCATGATTACATATTGAAGCCTCATTATTTTTTTAATCATCATTCTTGGAGTTAACCTCGAGACTCCCTAATGAGCATGCTTTGTTGTCTTTCAAGCTCACTTTAAAATTCGAAAGAAACATCCAACGAGACTATATTTATGCTTTTTGATCTCGTTTGGATTACTTCAGAAAAGTAGCCCCCTAGAGTCTTCTTTAATCCCTTTTCAGACTCTCTAAAGATGAAAAGATTGTCTAGCGATCTTGTTTCCCTTCACGCTTGCCAAACTCAAATTTGAAGGCACATATGTCCAAGAGTAGTTTACCCCTTTTTCAGTTCAGATGGTTAATTTTATGAATAAAGGTATGCTCTAGGAACTTCGGTTCGCTAGAAGAGTATTCTCACGCGTAAGTTTAACCCTTTTTCGGGTTTGAGGGACTAAATCTTTGAAAAATGAACATTCTTCTTCGTTTTGTTTTATCACCTTTTTTAGGCCTTGGAGATTACTTACGAAAAAGGAACCCCCCCGGAGTCCATAGTTAAGCTATTTTTCAGACTCCCTAAAATTGAAAATATCGTTGAGTGACCTTGTTCCTTCACACTCATTAAAATTGGTCCAGAAGAACATCTACTAGCATGAGTTTAACCCTTTTTCCAGCTTGTAGATTATAGTGGAAAAAGGTACGCCTCGAGAGATTTGTCTCACCAAGAGAGTTCTCCTTGGTTACTTTTATACTTTTTCAGGCTAAGGAGACTAAACTCAGAAAAAGGATGTGAGTCCATAGTTAATCTCTTTTTAGAATCCTTAAAATTGAAAAGATTGTCGAGTGATCTTGTCTTTGTCACACTCATTAAAACGATTTTGAATAGACATATTTTCGATGCAAGTTTAACCCTTTTCAAACCGACTAGACTATCTATGAAAAAGGTACTCCCTGGAGTCTTATTTTGTGTTTTTTCAGACTCTCTAAAATGTGAAAAAACTACCGAGCTTACCTTCTATGGGCTTGTAAAAAACTACATAGAAGGGGTCTCATTGTGTCTTGCTTAATTGCATTGCGGGTCTCATCTTTGCGTTTTTGGCATGATGTCAGCTCCATGTTGCTCTCAATTGAACCTTTGAAGCATTCCTTATACACAAGCCTTACAACACTTCTTTCCTCTGCGATTTGACACCTTGACCCATGGAGGATTTTTCCCCAAGTTTCCTTATCCTGCACATGTCTCCTTGCCTTGAGCATTAGTATGTTCCATGTGCTTGGAACTAGTTTTCTTGTCGTGACACTCGTTCCTCCTTTGTAACATAGAATTCTTTTATTCTTTTTCAAGCTCTTTAAAAAATTGAAAAAGACAAAAAAATCAAATATTCCAAAAAGAGGGCACGGGAAATATACACTCTTTTTTGGCAGCAAAGAGAGTTGCTCTTGGACAAAGTACATCCTTTTGTTTGTTCGTAAAACATTGGGATCTAGTATGACCTTAGGAAGTTGTTCTCTCTACATAGAGTTGTGTCCTCCTCTATTTGGTTACTCTTCCAAACATATGGAGAGTTTGTGTTGCCTGCTGCATCATAGACTTATGTCAATGTCATGATGCCTAAGTTTGATCATCTTTCATGATTTTTTCCAAGAGAATTTTTACCCAACCTGTGTCTTCCTTTCTACAGTTTGTCTCTTGACCTTCATGAGTCGACCATCCCCAGAGTCCAGTCAAGTCCATATTCGAAATCGACGAAGTTAGTGACATGATCATTGAGATCCTCCTGTCTTTTCCCGACGGACTATCGAAGACCTTAGGGTAGTGAGTTATACACTCCCATTGTACTCCTACCTGATTTTTGAATATCATGAAGTTGTTTCTCGAGCTATGAATACCTCATCTCCAGCCGCAGGCGTCACTAGATTCTTGAATATGCATACTATACATGTATATCTTTGACTAATTTTGAGATGTAGATCCACTGTTTATTGCTCGCGGCTACACTTTATGTGATTATATGACATGGATTTGTAGTCTATTTGATTGGAAACCATGATTAAGTTCATCTAGAGAATGGGTATGCCTACCTCAGAGACACAATTGTTGTTTTGTAGACTACACCTCCCGAACTCTGGTCTCACTTGATTTTGTGCATTGGTGAAGATGTTGTAATTTATTTCAGCCATCAGTTTCTCTTCTGACCTCATACATTAGGGGGCATCTGCTATAGCCCTAAAATTCCATACTCATGAATACATGACATTGGCTCTCTTACTTGCATAATTTGTCAAATTATTGTTGAGAAGCTCTACTTAAAAAACCATTTTTTAGAGAATGTACGCACCTTGCACCACTACATCTCGCATACATACACTTTCTACATGCTAGACAACCCACGTACATATGTTTTCCACACACTAAACAACCCATGTATTATTGCAAAATTTGTAGGGAATTCGGTGGAATTCACGGGTTATTAGAGGTTTCCCAACCAATTCACCTACTATAGCTCGTCCCCCAACTGAATAACCATCCTTTTTTCATATAAAAGGAGGTGTTGGGGTCTCATTTCACAACTACGCATAAGAACAATGAAACTCTGCCCAATTGTAGTTTCCTTCCTTGTCCAAGCATTTGCTACCTTTTGTGAGTTACTGCCTCAATATTCCCTCTTCAACCCCTTGTTCTTCCATTCAATCCTTTCCCTTGCCTTGAGGTGATCAAAAGATTGAGAGAAGAGGCCTATTGAAGGTTCACTTGGAGCATTGTAAAGAGGAGCCCAGACCAGGTTCCCAAAATGGTGGCTAACATGGATTGTAAGTTTCAGTCTTTGTTTTATGAATAAAAGAATCCCTTTTCCCTATCCCAAATTATTATTTTTTGTGTATTTTCGTTTATTTATACATAGCATTTTATATCTAACCCTAATTTATGAATAGAAATATCATGCTTGTAGTCCTTGTTTTCCTAGTTTTGGATGCAGGTCATCCTCGAGAGGAGACTTGCAATCTTTGGAACTACAGAGCTTGAGGAGATCATCACCATATGTGGGATGAAAGGTACAATTACCAATATTCTCTTCTATTGCTTTCTTTTCATTTATTTTGGTATGTTCAGGGTAGAGTAGAAAATAGATTGAGTTTTAGACAGTCATTTGCTCTATCTATATATTAAACCATGATATAGTTAAAGGGAGGATTTTCCCACTAGCACTAGGTTTTAATTACATGTTTAATGTAATAAACTTAGTGGTAGGTTTATTTAATTGCGAAATGATATCACTAGAATAGTCTGGAGGGAAGGCTCGAGAAACCCCTCATGCATAAATCAATGTAATGTATGCCCAATTAGAAGTTAGTCAAATTGTTGAAGAGATTTTTAGAGAGTTGGTGTGGATAATAGTTGAGAGGAGTTGAGACTCTTTTGTAATCCAGTCCTGTACACTTTGTAAAAATAATTCAGTATTAATACAAAGAGCATAATCTCTTACATATGAGTCTTTGTGTGTATTTTTTGTGTGAATGAATGAATATGTTTGTTTCTGAATGTTTTCGATGCATATGTCTGTATGTTATGGATGTTTAATGTTACCTTTGTTGGAATTGATAGAATCCCCTATATCCATAGTTTTCTGAATGTTTTTGGGCTCTCACGGTTGTGTAAGGAGAGCACTTTAGAGTTGTTAGAAAACTCTATAAGGCCTACACAAGGAGTGCACAAGAACTCGTTCAGGAGTTCTGTGAGGAGCATGCTAGGTGGGCACATGAGAATCGTTCTCAATATCATAAGAGATAGTGCAAGGAGTGCACATTATAGTTACTAAACACTCTGAGAGTCAGCGAAAGGAGTGAACAGGTGAGCCTTTAAGGTTCAAGACTCAAAGAGAGTCAAGTGCACGAAGTCAATACGTTGTTGAAGTGTTTGTAAAGCTGTGGAGTGGAAGGGCATAACTTCCAGGAGGGAACAAGAAACAATTTGAAGGAGTAAAGGGCCAGGACCCTTTTTGAAGTCCGTGAAATTACAAGCTCAAGAGAAATAGTGCAAGTGTGCACAGAGCCAACGTAAAACATCCAGAGGCAAAACCATATATAGGTTTGAGAGCTCAAGAAAGATAGTCTGGGATTATGCAGAGATGAGTATAAGGAGTGCACAGAGACAACACTTTGTCAAGTGTTAGTCAATCTTGAAAAGGTAAGCGCAAGGAGTGCGTTAGAGGCCAATTTTCCAAGTGTCAAAGCTCAAGAGAAAGGAGTTTCGTGCTGCCATGAGGGCAGAAGGATTTGTTGAAAGAGAAAAGGGCCAAACCCCTTTGAAACCCTGAGGAATCAGAAAATACCAGGAGGAGTAGCATTTTCCAAAATGCAAGAAGATTCCAGAGGATCGACCCTACAGAGGAGGAAGTCGAAGGCTGAGCCTTTTTGAAATCTAGAAGAAATCCTTCACTAAAGGGAGGTGAAGTTGCACATCCCGGGAGAAGCTATAAAAATTGTTGGATGGGTTGTAGAGGAAATTTGGGCCATTGGATTTTAGTCCCAGACAGGAGGAGGAGCGCGTACGAAGGGAGAATAGGTCCCAACCATTGGATCTGAGCGCAAGGATAAAAAATCATTGGATCCACGTAATAAGCGCAAGTTTTAATCCTTGAAGTCCTCCAGACTTCGTGAATTCATATATTGTTCATGCTTAGGTGAAAAGGATATAGGTTTCCTAAATTCCTAGGATACGATGTATTTATGTATCGTCCATCACTAAGGACACGTGTCCATAGATTGAAGGTAGTCCAAAAGTTCGACTATCCGGAAGAATTGGAGTGTGGTTGAAAAAAAAAACAAGAATCCTGAAGATCTGAAAGCCATAGAACATATTGACCTTTGATAGTGAATGTCCATGTAAAAAGATTTCAAACTTCACAATTTGGAAAGTCTGGAAGAACGGAGGTGAAAATTCCTATGGTTTGAGAACTTATAAAGCCCGGAGTTCCGAAGCCAATCATAATCATTGGTTGCGGATAAGAAGATAACCTTCAATCCATTTCCCTTCGTGAATTCGGGAGGAAGCACAAGATAGGTGTTGAAGGGTCCCGAAGTCCAGAGCAAGCATCAATCATCGATCCGAGACAGATGCCAACCATTTGATCTTCCTCATTCGAATGTTCATGGTTTGAACTTTGGAAGAATTGTAGTGTGTTTCTTTTGGAGCTCCCAAAGCTCGAAGCCCCAAAGTCTCGAATTCTTTAGTAATTTGAAAGATGACCCATGGTTTTGGATCAAGGTCACATGGGAGACTCTGTTGGAGTATTAGGACCCTCAAGAACACAGATTTATGTGCGGGGAAGATAAACAAATCCTGAGGAGAAGGAATTTGAGGGTTCAGCAAGAGCCCGAGAGATGATTTAGCTCCTTACTATGAATGATCCAAGACCGAGAGGTTGCGAGAGCCCTAGGAGGTGGGAAGGGTTTGCATCATATGGTATGAGAGCTTGATTTTGTCTATAGATAGTAGGAAAGAGAAAATATTTTGTCTGATACCATCAAATGGTATCAAAGAAGATTTTTTTTTTGTCTATAGACAATAGGAAAAGGAGAAGAAGATAGAGTGTTGATGCTCTCTGTGTGAATAACTATTCTCTAGTGTACAATAGGAAGCAGACTTTCCAGGAGGGAAAGGTAAAATAATATGGCTACTAAAGGCCATAGACAAGGTCCGAGTGGAGACCGCAAACTGATGATCAAAGAGGATATGGATGAAGAGATCAATGATACTAGAGAGGTTCTCAATAGATTAACGTTGCAATGGAAGATAATGCAACAAGGAATATGGAGGTATGAGTGGCCCATGAAGGGGAAGGTAAAGTGGCCTATTCAGCAGTTGATTTCCAGAAAGCAGAAGTAGATGTTGAAGAGGTGGTTGAGGCAAGTGGAAAACCTCAGTGACACAGAGGAGGACATGGTTTACATCTGTGAACCAAAAATTGGAGAGCAAGGATGATTTTAAGGATGGAAATTTATTTTTAAATGTAGAAACCTTAGTGAATCTTACTAATCCTTCATATGGCAACTATAAATGTTTGGCGATATTTTTGTAAAAATATTCAAATTTATAAGGATTTTATATAGTTTGTATAATTTTTTGGTGATTTTTAAGGTAAAATCATTTTATCCTATAGAATTTGGGAGAATCATTTTTAGAATAGCGAATCCTTTTTGGGGAAAAACCATGGAAAATTAGCCCATGAGAGAAATTTAGCCCCTAAAATCATCCTTGTTGGAGAGAGCCTCGATCAGGAGGAAGAGATATCAACTCGATATCTCACAAATTTCTAGGAGAGCAATGAGAAGAGATCAGTCGAATATCTCATAGACTTCCATGAGGGAAGAACAAAAAATTTAGTTTTCCAGGTGGGAAAGGAGGCGAGCATATTGTTTGAGAGTCTCGAGAACTCAGAGGATACTTTGAATCAACAAGGAGTGCTGACGGAAGAGGAGAAATATCAGAGATGAATTCTGATAATTTGGGGAATTAGCATATTCCTTCCAAGTAGCCCAACAGAGGCCAGTGCATGTGTTGCACATGAGGAAGTTATCCAGGAGGCATCTAGGGAAGGGGTCATGGGGCCAATTTGTTTTTAAACTAACAATGCATGTGTTGTAGGTGCAGGAGAGGAAATATATCCAACAGATACTATCATGGAGGAGGAGGGAGAAACATTTTCCCAAAGTTTGGAGCGAAGAGAGGACCTTAACCATGCTTTGATGGTAGGGGAGGCTAGAGTATCTCTTGGAGAGGGGTTAGAAGAAAAATCCAATGAAAATGTTGCTTGTAAGGAGGATGAAAGACATCCCATAGATTCTATTACTTCAGAAGATAGAAGGAGGAGGAAAGAATATAATTCAATGGAATTTCTCATAAATTTCAGTAAGTGAGATGAACAGAGGACAACTTCATAATTGGAACCTACGAAAGGAGAGAGGGTTGTAAACAACATGGATTTTTCTGATATGTATGAATAATTGGAAGCCTTGGGAGAAAGGGTAATAACCCAAAGTAGGCTCATCCAACAGGTCAATTTGGAGATTGATGAAGAGGAGGAGATGCAATAGAGTAGACTACAAAAAAGGAGCCAACCAATGGAGAAGGATGACAAGGAAATAGAGGGGATAAGGAGGTTGATGTTGAATTCAACACATGAGACAATCAACAATAGATGGAGGCTAACTAGATAATATCTTGCAACAACAATAAGAAAACAACAAGAGAAACAAAGAAGCAGAGCAAGTGGACAACACCAAAATGAAGTTTGGGACCTAGGAGTATCTCAATAACAGCAGAAGATGAGCCATGAGCAGGAGCTCATGATTTTTTTCAGCATGGGAGTATGATTCTAGAGCATGGCTCCAACTCATCAACATGTCAGCAACCAACGTAGCAATGCACTAGGAGGGAGCATATTTCAAGGAGAGAAAAATGTCAATTTTTCTCAATTTTGAGTTCAAATCTCAAATTTAATGAAATTTAATGTAATTAAAGTTTGAAAAGGCTAAAGGAAATCCAAGTCATTGTATTTGTACAAGATGAGTGTAAATTCACCTTTAATGGGATGTAGTTGTACATATATTGAGAATCGACTCATATATGGGATGTAATTACCCATTTAATGTAATAAACTTAGTGGTAAGTTTCTTTAATTGTGAAATGATAGCACTAGAATAGTCTGGAGGGAAGGCTTGAGAAGCCCCTCATGTATAAATCAATGTAATGTATGCCCAGTTAAAAGTTGGTTGAATTGCTGAAGAGATTTATAGAGAGTTGTTGTGGATAGTAGTTGAGAGGAGATGAGACTCTGTTGCAGTCCAGTCTTGTACACATTGTAAAAACCATTCAATATTAATACAAAGAGCATAATTCCTTGCATAT
>JZKD02S1977808.1:17320-32834 GCA_000966675.3 Picea glauca | reverse complement strand
TATGGTCTTTTTTGAATCATAAATTTTGTTATGCATTCGTCAAAGGTGGATTAATGCTACCATTAATTCGAATGTTTGGTTTAGCATTTTATGCTAGGTAAATTTATGGCAATGTTTGATCAGGTGGCATATCCAAAGTTTGGCTTTGCAATACATTCTCTAGTGTTCAAACTATTGTTACAAAAAATATATGAATTTATTTGGGATACGTTAGAGACCTGCGACATTGAATTTTTTTCTTAAATGTTTACAATGCATTTCTGACAGACTTAAATGTTTACCTAACAGGTTTGGTAGTGTTGAATGATTACTTAACATGCTTGTTACAAGACATTGTTGGTTCACTGGTCCATGCTTGCTTTTTTCATGGCACTGATTTCTTATTTGCATGTTCTCGTTGTTCTTGCTTGCCTATTTGTGTTGTTGCAGTTTACACGTTTGGGTTTCTGTAGTCGCGATTGAAAGAGCCTCGTTTCTGGGGGATGGTTGCTGCTTGTTCCTTTCTTCGTTGTATGTTGTTTATTGTTGCTTGATTCGACTTTGCAGGGTTCTAGTCCTACACCTGCACTTGGGCCTTTTGGTGCTTCTTGGCTGGGTTCTTATTTGGTGCTTTTTCTTGTTTGCCCAGGGTTTGCAATGTTGGGATGCTACATCTGCGGTTGGATCTCAGGTTACATTTTTTTGCACTTTGGTTTGCATAGAATACTATTAAGATAAAATAACAGACTAAAGAATTGCAGGCAATGTAAATTGCATCCGTTACGCGTTGAAACATAGTTTGTTGGCCTCAAAATATATTTCAATGTTGCCAATGCGTTTTCCATGGATTATGTGTTACTATGGTTTCATAGTTATGAGAGTGCCTTTTCCTGTGTGGGAGATATAGTTGTTCTTTGCCTTTTACTTTCTTGTTGTAAACTGCCTTTGACTCTAGTTTTTCGTGTTTCTGTGGTCATTCTGAGCGACCGTCGTTCGGTTGCATACTTAGCCAATTTTATGGACGCAGCTTCGCGAATAGGTTCTATCGAACTATGACAGGTCGTGTTCGGTGTATACATTAGCTTTGCCGAATTAGTTTTCTTTAAAAGAAGGCCTCATGGATAAAAGAGAATGCAATTTATGAAATTATAGGTTTCCTAGACAACATAGGTTAATGATCACGTCTTTTGGGGGTGGCGAGCTTAAAATTGGGCTTTTTAAGATAAAATAACAGAGTAAAGAATTGCAGACGATGTAAATTGCATCTATTATGCTTTGAAGCAGAGTTTGTCGAGCTCAAAATATATTTCATAGGTGCCGATGCTTTTTCCATGGATTTTGTGTTACTACAGTTTCATAGTTATGAAATTACCTTTTGCTGTGTGGAAGATATAGTTGTTCTCTCCCTTTTACTTTCCTATTGTAAACTGCGTTTGAATCTAGTTTCTCGCACTTTTGTGGTCATTCCAAGCGACTGCATTTTAGTTGCATACTATGACAGGTCGTGTGTGGTGTATACGTTAGATTTACCGAATTAGTTTTCTTTAAAAAAAAATCCTCCTGGACATAAGAGAATGAAATTTATGAAATTATAGGTTTCCTGGATAGCATAGGTTAATGATCGTGGGTTCTTGGGGTGGCAGGCTGAAAATTGGGCTTCTGTTGTTCTGTGCCCTGCAAATAGCATGGAGAGTTCCATGATCATTCCGACCGGCCATCGTTCGGTTGCATACTTAGCTAGTTTTATGGGCGCGACTTGGTGGATAGGTGGTATCGAACTATGGTGTATACATTAGCATTTCCGAATTAGTTTTCTTTAAAGGAAGGGCTCCTGGACAGAATACATCAAAATTTATCAAATTATAGGTTTCCTGGACAACATAAATTAAACATAGGAAATATGTAATTTTATAAAGTAGATATATAAAGCATGCACAGAGTCCTCATCCCATACTTAGCCAGTTTTTGCATCGTGGGTTCTCGGGGTGGGCAGCTGAAAATTGACAATCAGAGAGTTCCCCGATATAAAAATTGACCATCGGACTTGCAGACTATTTGAATTTGAAGGCCTTCATGTCCAAAAAAATTAGCATTGTCGAAATAGTTTAGTTTACGTACGTCGTTTTACATACCCTGGTGAACAAAAAAACACACAAAAAAAATAGTAAGCATTTTTTTGGATCATGGGTTCTTAGGGTGGCGGGCTCTAACTTCGGCCACTGTTATTCTGTGTCCTACAAATAGCATGAATAGTTCCACGATATACAAATAGAAAATCAGACTTGCGGACTATTTGAATTTCAAGGGCTCATGTGCAAAAAAAATAGCATTCTTGAATTACTTTTCTTTACGTACGTTCTACATACGCTCGTTGAAAAAAATAGAAAAATAGTAGTAACATCTGTTACATAGGGCTCCATCCCCGCTACATTCAGCGCTTCCCAATACACATTAAATATGCTTTCAAAAGTCAGAATCGACCAGACATGTTCGAAAAGATGGGCTTTAATAACTGGAAATCTCGAGGACATTTCCCATTAAAATAAACAGACAGACTAATATTCAAACCTTCTTTGTTTTTTATTTTGAACAGGGAGGGAAAGATGAAGACTCAAACACAACGTAGTTCCGCAGTTATTAGATACTCAATTCCCATTCTCGCTATGGCTTCTGCCAATGAGTTGTCCATCATATATGACCTTCCTTATAGGTTGTCAGATGTTTTTTCCCCTTTACTCAAATAATAAAAATGTCATTGAATTTGAAGAACATTGAGTACTAAAGTTCCTTACCTATGAAAGTGCCCTTTTGCCTACATTTTGAATTTGTGATTTTTTTACTTTTTATTTTTGCTTCTGTAGTTTTAGTTTTCTTAAAAGCTTCAGCATAGTTCACAAATGTGTCGCTCACAGAGGGCTTGACGTCATGCCCCTCTTTAATATTGTGCATTTCGAAATGATGGGCTTTAATAATTGAAAAGCTCGAGGAAATTTCACATTAAAATGAATAGACATGCGAATATTATGGGATCTGGTAATTTCTTTTTGCCTGCATTTTGAATTTGCGAAAATAGTTTTAGTTTTCTTAAAAGCTTCAGCATAGTTCACGAACGTGTCGCCCACAGAGGCCTTCACGTCATGTCCTTCTTTAATATTGTGCATTTCGAAATGATGGGCTTTCATAACTGGAAAGCTCGAGGACATCTGCCATTAAAATGAATAGACAGTCGAATATTATGGGATCTGGTAATTTCTTTTTGCATGCATTTTGAATTTGTGAAAATACTTTTTTTTTTTTTTTTTTTCTTGTGCACTTTTAGTTTTCTTAAAAGCTTCAGCATAGTTCACGAACGTGTGACCAACAGAGGCCTTGACTCCATGTCCCTTTTTAATATTGTGCATATCTTAGATGTCATATTTGAGAATTTGCTCAGATATGAGAATTTTAATACGTGTTGCTAGTCACTATTCAACGTACATATTAAAAAATATTGGCATTAATAACTGAAAATATTGAGAACATCTGTCATTAAAACAAATCAATACAAAATGTACAGAAGACCATCCAGCCTTGCTTTTATATACTTATTGTCATTTCTCTCTATCATCAAAGAGTTTCGCTTTAGAGTGCCTTTGTTCTAATGTTCCCGGTTATGGACATGTATGACAACTTAGAGATGCGATTGAGGGGCAGATGAAAGAAGAGAGACTGGTTTTATGTGACGTGAGCTTTGAGTAAAAAAAAAAATCTTTTATACAAGAGAAACTAAGAGAGGACGAAAAAAAAGAACAAGTATGTTTTGGTTGGTGTTCTTCCTATGTTCGATGCTTTGGTTGGTTGAAAAGGCTGCCTGGAGATTTGTTTGTTGAACTTCTTTGTTTTCTTGCTGGGAATTGTAATGGAGTTTTAGGTCACCTACAAGATAGTTCTTCGTTTAAGTATATAGCTTCTTCCAACAACACAGATTTGGCCACTGTATCGAATTGTAGAGATTTCACAAGTATTTGTCTTCCTCGGAGGCTGGTAACATAATCTGTATGGGTGGATAAAATGACATATTATCACTACAAGAGTTTAAATTTCATAGTTTAATGACCTACATGTGGCTCTAGTATCCAACTTGACAGAAAGCCATGTTCTTTGTCAAAGTTTGTTCGGTTTCCTCTGGATGTAGTTGCAGAGTCCACATATTTGGCATCACCTACGAACATTCTAGACCTTTCTGTGGGCCGCCATACCTCCCCGCTATGAGGAAAGATATAATTTGATGCCATCTGCAACATTTGATACACTTGCCAGACCTGTGCTGGTGCATTCTGCAACATTTGATGCACTTGCCACACCTCAGCTACCGGAATAAGTTATGTACCTCAACATATTTTCATTTTGCATCTGGGTTGGACATTTCTTCCAATTTACTATAATAAATCAAAGAAGTTCCACATACAAATCCTCGGGCAAGCTTCTCAACCAAACAAACGATCGAATATAGGGAGAATACCAGTCACTATATACTTGAATTTTTTCCCCCTGCCTTAACTGTTGTGACATAAAATGACTCCGTTCACTTTGAAATCGGCCTGAATCGCATTTCTAAGTTGTCTCGGATGTGAATGCTCAGGAACATTGCAAAGAAAACACCTTAAACCCCAAATTTTCGACGACAAATGGAAATTAATACTTGACAAAAAATGGAATGTTGAATAAGAAACCATTGCAAGCAGGCCATATCTGGAAGAAACAAGGTGTTCAAAAAACTGGGATAGATGTACTTTGCAACATCGATTAAGTACAAAACCCAAAATTGATATTCAACTCATTTTTTACGAATAAAGAGTTTGAACGTCAAGAAAAGTGTGAAGAAGCTTCATCAATGTACATACTTTTAATTGGTCGTCGACAGGCGAAATCGCAATCGTTGTCGCAAATAGACCAGCTGTATTTTGTAACACATCTTATTTGAATATAGAATAATTTCGGTTTATTTCTTAATAGTATTTTCCAATTTATGGTATTTGTTTTAATTGTATTTTGTACCTTCTTCCCCTGTGTTGTTAAACATGAAGAACAAGATTTTGTTTATGC
Source organism: Picea glauca (assembly GCA_000966675.3). Lineage (NCBI taxonomy): Eukaryota > Viridiplantae > Streptophyta > Pinopsida > Pinales > Pinaceae > Picea > Picea glauca. The sequence continues at coordinate 27,770 of JZKD02S1977808.1, read as the reverse complement.
TGCTCACTACTTCAATCTAAATAAAACCTGGTCTGTTCTTTCTTTACATTTTACATTTAAAAATACTTTTTCATAGGCCACACTTATGTGGCGCCGACTCTGTATTTAAAGAAAGAAATTGGAGGACACGTTCTGCTCCCATTCTTTGGGTTCCGTAAATAGAATGAATTCATGAGTTACAACAAGGCAGTTGAACTGTTGACACAATGTTCCTGTGAAGTATGTTGGATATATTGCATCTTGTTCTATTTGATAATATCCGTGCATATATACTAATATCAATACTGTTGGAAAAAATACAGAAAACTTCCTCTTTGGAAAAGATTAGGCAGTTATGTTTGGGTTTGCGGTATTAAACAAATATGTCCAATGTTCCATCATATACATCTTGCAGCCTAGAAACTTCTGTAGTTTGCAATTTATGCTTTAATTACTTAAAGTCACAACAAATTTTGATTGCCTTCAATTTAATTTAGATATTGATGTTTATGGAGAGCCGTCCTTTGCTGATGTCATTGCAACGAATACAAGATGAATAGATGATAAGGAATTTATCTCGTTGAGACCACAATGCAAATTCATGTTTCTTGTTGCGCTATGTACATCTTGCAGTCAAAATTTTCCTGGTTTCAACGAAATTTGCGAGCCGAAGAGCATCTTGCAAATTGGGAGATCATTTGCATTTGAAACATAAATAATCCATTAATATAAATTAGTATGAATACTATTCAGATAAATATGAAAACTTTCTCCATTGATAGATACTAGTATGAATACTATTGAAATAGATATCAAAACTTCATCTTGGCCAATACTTAGCCAATTATCTAGACACCAGGCCCCTGGTTCGCGATATCCAACACCTATGTCCCCTGTTTCGTCATATACATGCTGCAGGAAAAGAACTTCAATGATGTGCACTTAATGCTTTTACTAGTGAGAAGCCAACAGAGGTTCAAAAACATTGCCATTAATAAACGAAAAAAAAAGGTTTTCCCGACTCTTAGATACTTATCTCTTTTCCCATTTTGCTTTTCTCGTCCATTATGGCTTTCTGGTTTTATACTTAGTCGTCTTTCTATGTATGGTGGGCTGACATGTCTTCATATCCATCTATATCCTCGGAAGACGGATCCGACCGACCGGTGTTCCATTCCATACTTAGCCAATTTTATGCCCGTCGTTGTGGGGCCGACGCTTGCGAGCCCAACTGCTTATCGTTCCGCTATATACATCTTGCACTGAAAAAATATGTGATCTACAATTCTACCGTAGGTTCCTCATATACATTAATTTCGTTCAAAGTATTTGTTGTTGATTTGCATCCCTAGAAACTTCGCGTCCTTCCTAACATACATCAACAATGGTCTTACCAGTGGCAAGTGGACACAGTGGTACGAAAGATACTTCTGTGATCTGCAATTCATTCCTTAACATCTCCATCTATATCCTTGCACGACGGTTCCAACCGACCGTTGTTCCTTTTCATACTTAGCCAATTTTATGCCCGCTGTTGCGGGGATGGCGCTTGCGAAACGAGCTGCTTATCGTTCCGCTATATACATCTTGCACTCAAAACATCTGTGATCTACAATTCCACCACAGGTTCCTTGTATACATTAAGTTCGTTCAAAGTATCTATTGTTTCTTTCCATCCCCAACAACTTCGCGTCCTTCCTAATATACATAAAAAATGCTCTTACTAGTGGCAAGTGGACACAATGGTATGAAATATATGCACTTTATGCGTTAACTGGTGAGAACTCAGTAGGGATTCACAAGGATTTGCATTAATAAGAAAACACTAGATGTTCTTCTGCGAGATACTTGGTTCTTTTTCCCTTCTCTTCTTCTCGTGTATTATCTAGAATTCCACTACGAACTTCTCCGTCCTTTTTCCCTTATTTTCTTCCTGTGTATTATGGGACTATAAAATATGGACATGATATATTATAGAACATGTACAAATTCCACATTCCATACCTAGCGACATTTTCGATCGCGAGTTCTCGACCGGACGGGCTGGCTCAAAATTGGGCCTCCATTGTTCTGTGCCCCACAAATAGCACCCCGAGTTCTGTGATATACAAATTGACAAACACACCTACGGAATGGATAAATCAACATTGCACTTCTATTGTTCCATGTCCTCCAAACAACGCTCCCAGTTCCGCGATATAGAAATTGACACACAGAGTGTAGGACTGGCGGGGTGGAGATTGCCATTGTTTACAGATGCTAATCCATATGAAGTATCTAACAGTATCTAAAAAAATATTTTATTTTTTATTTTTTCCTTGTATAACAGTATCTAAAAAATTATTTTGAATACTAAAATAGCTCTTAGTAGTGACAACTAGACACAAAGGTACGAATCAGTTGGGATTGCACTCTTCGTAATATACAAATTGACTACCGGATTCCGACATCGTCCACTCTTCCATGTTACAGATTATGCATTCCAATGTTCAAAGCGATACAATTAGAAGCTTCGGGCCTCGCCTCCTTTGCAGACACTTTCTCAGCCTGTTTTGGATCCTCTTGTTTCCCGGTTCATGAAATATGCAGCTCCAGCGTTGGCGGGTTGACATATGTTTATCTCCATCTATATAATCAGACAACGAATCCGACCGACTGCGGTTGCTTTCGATGCTTATGATATGTTTCTCTATTATATACATCTTCCACTCTAAATTTCTGTGATCTACAATTCCATTGTTAACTACTTCATTCTTTTTCCCTTTTTTTTCTTCCCGTGTATTATGGGACTATAAAGTATGGACATGATATCTTATAGAGCATGTACTAATTCCCATGATATTTTATAGAGCATGTACAAATTTTGCATTTGATATATAGCGACATTTTGGATCGCGGGTTCTCGAGCGGGCGGGCTCAAACTTGGACCTCCATTGTTTCGTGGCCTACAAATAGCACCCATAGTTCCGCGATATACAAATTGACAAGCGAACCTGCGGAGTGGCTGACTCAACATTGCACTTCCATTGTTTCGTGTCATCCAAATAGCGCTCGCAGTTCTGCAATATACAAATTGACACACAAAATGCAGGACTTGCGGGGTGGAGATTTCCATTTTTTACGGATGCTAGTACCTATGAACTATCTAAGAGTTTCTGAAAAATTATTTTGAAAACTAAATTATCTCCTAGTATTGACAATTGGACACAGAGGTACGAAACAATTTGATTGCACTCTCCGCAATATACAAATTGACTACCGGATTCTGACATCGTCCGCTCTTTTGTGTTACAGATTATGAATTCAAATGTTTAGAGCGATACAATTAGAAGGTCCGAGCCTCACCTCCTTTGCAGACACCTTCTCACCTTGTTTTGGATTCTTTTGTTGCCAGGTTCACGAAATCTACAATTCTAACGTGGTCACTCTATCACTACTCACAAATGTTTCAAGGTATCTCTCGGTACCTTCCATCCCCACTAACTTCTTGTGCTTCCGTCTATCCTACCATATCCTCTTCGCTGTTACACATATTGCACTCAAAAAGTTCTGAGACATACAATTTGACCCTCGCGCCCTCACCCTCAATGCTTGTACGTTGCAACCCTATTTTGTAGCTGTCTTTTTTCCCCTGCTCGCGACCTCCGTACTTTCTTACTATGTGATTAGAAACCTTTCATGCTAACAACTGACCATGCAGGAACCGTCAACATTGTCATTAATGGCCGAAAACCTCGAGGATATCTCCTATTATTATGCATTAAACCAAGATGTGCGGAGAGTTATTTTGTCCCTTTTGATTGTTCATCTCCAACACGCGTCCTCGTGTTGGGCCGCTCAAGAAATCTACAGTGCTTAATCGCTCATTGCAATATCCAACGTGTTGGCATTTATATGTATGCAATTAGTATTGTTTAATGTTAACAACGCATCATGCAACAACCGTCCAAATTGTCATTAATCAACGAAAGTCTTGAGGACATCTCCCATTCACATGTTTTCGACCAAAATTTGCACAGGGTTATATTATCCCTTCCAATTTTTCATTTCATTCATCGGATGGAACAAATAAACGTTCTTGTTGACTTATGGCACCATGTCGACAACAGTTTTGTGGAGATACAGTAAATATGTTCGGACAAGAGGACCAGAGCTTTCAGTGGTCCAAGGCATACTTTTACTATTCATCCTGTTCCGCCCAAAACGAGGTGATTTGGACCTCTGGAATCGCTTGTTAAGGATGCGTTCCTGAGGTTTTTGACTCTAAGGTGGTCTCTTGGTGTGCCAAAAAATATATTCCAGGCCAAAGAATTATTCCACTGCGCGACCATTCTCCTATTTCGTTATTGCCTCGGCTCTTCCGCGAGATGTTAAAATTGTTGAACCCAACATTGACGTTCAGAGGACAAGACTGCAAATAGTTTCTATAAAAACACCATAACGGGTTGGAAATATTTGCGAAATTCCTCGAAGACCCGACAACAATTCCTGAAGATATCACAAGGCTGCAGGTAAGTTCCTTTAGAAATCCATTCCGGGAAATTGCTTAGCTGGTTACAATAATAATGGGACAAGCATCCACAACAAGCATTTCCCATATAATTATTTATATTTTGTATTTCACAGTCAAGGAAAAATACATTTTCGATTGGGGGAAGCTAATTTTGATTGAGCTTTGCTCCCAGTTGTCACGATTCAAAGAATTGAGTAAATTTTATTTTTCATCCTACTTGACTTTCGCAATTGTGTATTGCTATCCGTTTCCAAAACTTTCTCTTTCCAATAAAATAAATTGTGGATTCGACCTAGTAACATTCTGGAATGAGGCCCTATGGATACACAAGGCCTCACATTGTTTTTATGAAGTTTTTAATGGCTTTGTCTCAGTTTTCAAAGATTTACTGCTAGGCAAGGATGCTCCGCAGATGTCTGGCCAAGAAACCAAGTTTTTGAACAGGAAGGGCACACTTGAGCAAGAGGAAAATCACAGTGTCCTCATGGTCTTTGGATCCAAGGAAAACAATTCCTTCCTTCCATGCCACATCACGGAAAATAAGTTTGTTGTAAAAATAACAAGGAAATACAACCATTGGTTGCATTTTTTCCATGAAAAGAAAAAAAAAACAGTGCATTCCTCTGCCCTGGAAAGTCGGAGACTTCGTGTGCAGAAACATCAACAAGATTGATGAGTTTGCTGCCCATTTCAATAAATTGAACCTAACGTACGCTGAAAGGCTAAAAGGGTTCGACCCTAATGACATTTTTTGAGAAAATTTTCTGGGTGTTGGATTTAACACCTCTTTTATCCATACACACCTGACCCAAGACATGATCAATGTCAACAACAATCCTGCTTTTGCCGATTGCGACGCAGAGAGATTGCAAAGCACCACTGAATTGTACATACAACATGGAAAAGTATCCAGTGAGAAGAGTACCCAGTCCCCCACCAACACTCCCAAGAGAACGACATCACGGAGCATCGCTTCGATGGTCCACCCCAGTAAGAAAGCAACCCAGAAATCTTCGAATGGAGGAGGAGATAAGAACCCTCCTCGCATAAATATTGATAGTTCTCACAAATTTCCTCTCACGAAGAAGAGAAAAAAAAATGTAGGGCAGGCGGAGGAACCCCAAATTGAAAGTGGAAAACTGCAACTTGAAATTGAAGCTGAGCACATGTAGAAATTTGGGTCGTCCGCGGTGGAAATATCAGACACCGACGTTTTTGACATAGATGAATCCTTCGTAATCCAGAGTGCTATTTTTGATAGTCAATCTAAAAGTCTGGTCATTGAAAAGAGAGATGTAACAAACAGGAAAGGCAAATCTCGCGCAGAGATTAACTTTAGCGAAATGTCACTGTCCCAAATCTGCCAATTTCACCAGGGAACTGGTGACATTCTTCGTGATTCCATTGGAGGAATTGAGATAGAAAATGCCAATATAAAACATCGCCTCAATGAATTTGAGCAGGCTTTCCTTGCAACTCCAGAATTTGCCAGTCCTTTGGCAAAAATCATGCCTGCTACCACTGCAGTGAAGATGAAAGTATCCTCTACCCTCCTTGCATGCTCTATATCCCTTGTAGATAATAACATCAACAAAAGAATGCAAGTAGTTACTGAAACCTGGGAAACATCACAAAATTTAGTTTCCTTTGGAAAGAAGGCCAATAATTTGTTGGAACAATTGGAGACAAATTTAAAAAATGAACATATTTTCTGTGATCAAGTACTGGCCCCTTTTGCCAAATATGCCGACAACACATCAGAACTGAAAAGAAGACAGGAGAAACTCCCCTCGCCAAAGCGCACCAAAAAAGTAAAAGCATGCTGGCAAAAGAAAGTTGACAACCTGCAAATCATTGTCAAGTCATGTAAACAAGTCATATCAGAAAAGGAAGATTTATTCACAAGCCTGCTCCAGCTGGATTTAGTCAGAACTACCAACGAGGTTCAAGATCCTAACTTAATTCTCAAATCCTTTCCAGTCACCAAAGAAGCCTTCAAGGAACAAGTTGATATTTTAAAGGGGCTGTCTTTCGAAAATTTTTACAGCATACTTGAACATCATCTAGATGAGCACGAGCGCTGGGTACTAGACTATGCCTCACACAATGAAGAAATTGAACAGACTCTGCATAGTATTTCAATGGATCTAAGGAAATTAGAAAACGACCTTTATGACATAGAAATCTGGGATGAAACCAACACAACCCCCATGAAAATCTACATCAAAGAATGGTTCCAAGAGAGAATAGACGACCTCGTCCAGGAAGGGCAACAACTCATCAACAGGACTACAATGCCCATCGATGACAGCAACAAAAACGCATCAGCTTCATAGTAAGTTTATAATGCCATCTTGTTTTGTTTATCAATCCAATTTAAGTCTATGCTTTCATCTTCTCTTCTTTATCATTCCACTTATGTCCTCTTTCAATAGAAAACTGTAACCAAACACTCTTAACTTCCAACCTTTTCTTTTCAGGTCTTCCTCTCTACTGTCGAGCACTTCTTTCAACGTTCCTAATTCTTGTACTTATTTCTTTTTATGGTCTGCGGGAGCCCCAATCCCAGTCTATATGACAAATGCATTTAAATTTCCAGAAACATCTAACATACATTATTAATTTTTGATAAATTCCAAAGAAAATTGATTCGACAATGCCCTTATTGTATACTAAATTTTGGGTTTCCATGAACCTTTCTTGTTTGTTCCAAATAAAACTAATTCGGATATGCTACATTTCTTGTCTCCTATTGTATGCTAATTTTTTGGTCTTCAATGACGTTGATGTTTTAAATGTTGATGTAATTTCTACAGATATGTATCAGACATTATTTATTTTATAATAAGTTTGTATAGTTCGCAACTCCGCTTCTCAATTTGTATACCGCGGAACCCTCGATGCTGTTTGTAGGGCACGAAACAACAGAGCCATTTTTGAAACCACTATCCCAAGAACCAACGATCCAAAAACTGTCAAAGTATGGAATGACCGCTCCTTGCATGCTCTATAAAACATGTACAAAGAAAACTCATTCGGAAATGCTATATCTTTTTTGTCCAAGAAAAGCCTTAGTTTTAAAGAAAGCTAATTTAGGAAAACATTATTACTATTCTATTGTATAACAACCATTAAGTTTTTGTAAATTTCTATAGTCCGCAACTCCGCCTGTCATTTTGTATATCGCAGAACTGTCGGTGCTATTTGTAGGCCATGGAACATCAGAGACTCAATTTTGAACCCACCAATTTCTAGAAACATGTAACAGACGTTATTAATTTTTGATAAATTACAAAGAAAATTGATTCGACAATGCCCTTATTGTATACTAAATTTTGGGTTTCCAGGAACCTTTCTTGTTTGTTCTAAATAAAACTAATTCGGATATGCTACATTTCTTGTCTCCTATTGTATGCTAATTTTTGGGTCTTCAACGACGTTGATGTAATTTCCAAAGATATGTAATAGACATGCAACGCCGATTATCAATTTCTATATCACAGAACTCTTGATGTTGTTTGTAGGGCACGGAATAACAGAGACCCATTTTTGAAACCACCAGCCCGAGAACTCGCGATCCAAAAACTAGCGAAGTATGGAATGACCGCTCCCTGCATGCTCTATAAAACGTGTGCAAAGAAAACTAATTCGACAATGCTATATCTTTTTGTCCAAGAAAAGCCTTAGTTTTAAAGAAAACTAAACTCTGCCTGTCATTTTGTATATCGCGGAACTGTCGATGCTATTTGTAGGCCACAGAACATCAGAGGCCCATTTTTGAACCCACCAGCCCGAGAACCCGCAATCCAAAAATCGGCTAAGTATGCAATGAGGTCTCCTTGCATCCTCTATAAAATCTCTTCCCCATACTTTATAAAAGTAGAAATTTCGTATGTATAAAACTAAATATCTACTTTATACAAGTACATATTTCATATGTATAATTTTTTTGTTTGTGATGAATTTCTATAGTCCGCAACTCCACTCCTCAATTTTTGTATTGAAGAGAACATCAGAGGCCCAATTTCTGTATCACAGAAATGTTGGTGCTTTTTGTATATCGCCAACTCGACAACCCGTGATCCATTACAAAAGTACATATTTCCTATGTATAAAAGTATTTAAATGTATTTCAACTTTCTAGCCACGTGTCTATACTAGGTCACATTTACTCCCATCCCAACCTGGCAGGGACTCCGCTGCCATGAAGCCTTGTTTATAGTGAATTTAAACTATAAATATTCATAAAGGAAAGGATTTTTGGAAAGATGGAGATAATACATGGTGTGTCCATTGAAGAGATCATTGTATGGTTTGAAAGATATCTCCAAAATCAATGTTTTCTACATACTCCTCTAATAGAACTTTATGGGTAAAAGCTTTAAATTACATTATTGTTCCCATACTTGCAATTTTCTACATGAGTGGTCTAGACATCAAATACGTATCTTTATTAGCAATACCCTTGTTGTATTTGATTACTAGATAGAATTGTTGTATTAAAAACATTGGGGTGAATGGTAGTTGATGTAAATCGTAGTCTTCTTCCCCCCAAAATAATAGTTTTGTTTCTTCATAGCTTCAAGAAGGGCATAGTGTTCCTTATCATACATGGGATATTGTAATCAATACTACATGCAACAACTTTGAGTGGTTATAGCACACAATTATTCTTCCTTGCATAAGGACTACTCCCATGGCATACCCACTTGCATCAATCTCAATCTCAAATGGGTGTTGCAAATTAGGCATTGCCAAGGCTAATGCTTCTTTTCTTCATATCATCAAAATAATGTTGTTGTTGTTGTTGTTTGCACCAATGAAAACTCTTCCCTTTGGCCATCAAGAGATGAAGTGGTGCTCCTATTGCTAAAAATTATGTAACATTGGTTTATGAATATTGTGTTGCTCCCATAATTAATAAATGCAAATTCATTTATCATCTAAGATAAATAATACTTGTAAGAATTTTAATAATTTGTTTATATAATATTTAACATTTTCATGAATATCATGTAAAGTTATAATGAACGTTAAACTAAAAGAAAATTAATTAACAACGTTAAAAAATAAAAACTCGGATACTACCATGTTGAAACCTTGGGTTAAGGTTTGATTTTTTTAACTAGGAATTTACCTTATACATGTGTAATCTTGATATTTTTTTCCAATTGTATAAATTTGATTTTTGGCTATTCATCAAAATTTATACCTAAAGGGGAAGGTAATTGGTATAATCTTACATACACATGATTGAAGGTTTGAATCACATAGATAAAAACACTTTTATATCCAGTCACAAAATATTTTTCATAGTTAAACACATGATTTTAATAATATATATGTGGTGTCATTGTAGTCTATGCTAATTAATAACTATTTTTCCTTTGAAAAAACAAGTTGACTATATGGTTGTCACTAGAGATAAGGTGTCACATTTGTGTTTTTACATGAGAAAGTGGTATTCCAATGAATAAGGGAGTTGCGAGAATGGTCGGAGTGATGTAAAGTCTTTTGGAAGATTTTCCTTGCTTTCTAGAAACTTGGATGCAGGAAATGAGGTATGTGGTCATGTTTAGAACATGCAAGTCTTGGCTCAAGGTTTTTGATAGAAAATACCCCTTAACCAATAACCACCACGTCACTTGCCTAAAATATGGATGGGTATTCTCTTTATGAACCAAACCACCAGTCATTTAAAGTTATTCCCAACCAACCAAGTTGAAAGAATAAAATGAAATCAAACACTTGGTATAACTGACTATTCATAAATTAGTCCATGCCATCCATTTCATTTTAATTGGGTTTGGTTACTGGTTCCAATCCTTGTAGTGTCATTACTCTTGTCTATATGAAGATGGAAAATCTTTGTGTTGTGAGAATGTTCATACTAACAAAGGGGTCTGGACAAAACAAACCAAAGATTGTCTTCAACTTAGTATTTTCCAAATTTCATAA
>JZKD02S1977797.1:36319-63121 GCA_000966675.3 Picea glauca | reverse complement strand
TCACTATAATCTTTTTCTTTGCATTAATAAACTTCTCCAAGTGACCGCGTTGGCTGGGGCCGTGGATGTTTCCCCGTAGGGGTTTTACCACATGAAAAAATCAGTGTGTTGATCTTTGATCTAGTTATGTGAGTAGTTACAGAAGGTTTTCATCTGCTGTTGGAATACCTGTGTTGTCTAACATGGCATTAGAGCCTATTTGAAGACCCGCTCCTGTTGAAGATCGAGATCATGAAGTCGAGTTGCCTCATATCCAATTTTTGTCATTTACATACATTTCTGGGCTGAGAGGACTATTCCATTGCATCTGGAGCACTAGTTTCAGTTAGGAACACTTTTTGTTTCACTCGAAAAGGTTTCCGTTTTCCCAAGATACGACCATTACAGTCGGATCTGGAGGTTTACAATTTGAACTTTGAAAATACTGGATACTAAAATGACTGGTACCCTTGAGATAGTAGATAATTTGTTTGAGTTATTTCCAGTGGCTTTCTCCAAATTTATTCATAAACCAAGTAAACACACTAATAACAAAGAAAATTCCAGGTGTTACACCTCAATATTGCTCACTTTGATAAGTGTCGCAAGTGTCGCATGATCCTCTCAAATGTTGCAAGTGTCGCAAACATCGAAAAAAGCATACTTCCATGATGGAAATGCCAAGGAGACATCTAAAATAACTCAGACACTTGATTTGTGGGAAGGATAATGATTAACTGAAGTCAAGGAACTCTTATCACCTGAAAGGAGCCCTTAAACAGAGGTTTGGAAAGTGAACGCTCCCCTACATCAGCCTTAGGAGTGCTGGCGCTCCCCTATAAGGTCTCAGGGAGAGTTATAACGCTTATATTGCCCTCTAAAGGAGTGTTATCCATATTTGGAGCGCTGGTGCTCCCCTCAAGATTTCTAGGGAGCGCTATAGTGCCCTGATGCCCCTTTTGAGGGAGCATTGTCTAATCTGAGGAAGTAGTTGGCTCATTGAGTAAAATAAGGGGAGGATCTTTCAAGTTTGGAAGGCAATTGCATTCGAATTCTTGGTTCCATCAGGAGATCCCTGATCCAAGGAGGGGATTCCTCAATTTTTTCTAAAGATAACTCAAGAGGTTAAGCCTCTCTTAACCTATATAAGCAGGCTCTATGATGGTCAGAAGGGGGAAGAATTGCTAGCATGAAACCTATGATATCATAGGAAACACACAGTCAGCTAAAAGAGAGTGATCAATGAAGCTTCTATCATCCAGGTTGTGGATCTTCTGAGCAAGGGTTAGACGAAGGGGACTTGACGAAGTTGTCGCATTCGCATCTACGATTGTAAGTATTGTTGTCATTATTCTCATTAATATGACACACTTGGCCTGTTTCTTTCTAGTTTGTTTCTGATCTTACATGAAATTATCGTTAATAGATAGATCTGTTTTCAAGATAACATCAATAGAGTAGGAAGTGGTCGTACTTTGTTTGTCTATAGGACTCAGCGAGGAGCGAAAGATTGGAGCTCAACTCGGAGCGTGCAGGGACAAACATCGATAAAAAGGTACCTCTATCATCCTTCCTTCTCATGTATTAGTTTGTGTGGATTTGAAAGGAAGTCAGTGTCCACGTTAAGCACTTTCTATCTTAGAGTTAGGGTCTAGCTCTTTGAGGCAATCTACCTGTCCATAGGAAGATTTTCCTACAATAAAAAATGGCGACTCCACTGGGGAGTCCTCAAATAAAAAATTCTTGTTTTGATTTCTCCTCATAGATATTGTTTTACCCCTTGATTGTTCCAGACGTAGTTCACTCCTCTTTTGATTGGTTTCATGAGTTGATTGACTCCCTACCCCATCACACTCAGCCTAATTGTCAATATTGAACTACAATTTTTGGATTTTTTGACACTTTTAGGAGTTTTTGACCCTGGCGCCATCTCTCCCTAAGTGCCTTGCATAGAGCGCTATAACGCTCCTTGCCCTTTGCAATAGAGCGCCAGCCCTTTTTTGGCCCAGAAGCCTTCCAAAATTGTTTTCTCAGGTTTTTACCTCTGTGTTTCTCTGGCTAAGTCATCTTGTGAGTCAATGTTTCTTCCTTTTCAACTTTGACATCTATCTTTCTGAAGGACAAACATCTTGCTATTTGAATTTTGTAGCCTTCTTCACTATTGTTGTCGAGTTTTTCTACCATTTGGAGTTTGAAACCCATGCATTGTCTTTCTCTCTTTTTCGACTGAGCGAAAAACTCTGGTGAAGGTCATCAAAGGTCTACAGACCTCTTCATTTGGTTTTAGTTAAGAGCATTGTTCTTCGACATTCCTTTTGGTGTGAAGTTTTTGATTTTTCTTTGATTGTTTCTTTTCTCTCGCTTCTTGTTTTGGTCATAACGAGAGGGTGTATTGTTTGTACGGTTCTTTCTTGTGTTGTTCTGATTCTCATTGATCCAAAAAGATAATTAGCAAGACGAACATTGTTTTGAATTAATCATTATTCGTATACAAACAATAAATAAGCATCTTCGTGATTTCTTTTGCATATTAGAAGGTATCTCAAAAGTCCTAGAATCACATCGGATTTGATTGAAGAAGGTTTGTTTGAGGACATTCCTTATTAGTGCTTGTTAGTGAAAAGAACTCCCTCCCTCCCTTAGATAGATGTTCATCGAAAAGAAATGACTTCTTATCATCTTTGATGCATTTTTGGGACGGAGTCATAATTCCATCTGTTTCACTTCCATGCACCCCTCTTGAGTAAAGAACAGCTATAAAATCAACGCTAATTAAAAATTATTTGAAACATTTTCTTTTCTAGGATCCTCCACCAACAGTAGACTAGGATTAGAACTTTGGATTAGGCTGTGAGCATAACTCTCCAAAGTTTCCAAAACAAACATTAGCATCCTGAGTTAGGGAGAGTCAAATCCAATTATCGTATAAGTCTGCCTGGGATCCCCTTCTCACATAGGGGTTATGCACGAGGTCACATTCAGGTGAGCTATGGAGATTATCCCTCCATTTTTTAACTGATTGGTGGTCAGATCATATTATGGGGATTGCTTACAGGTAAATCCAAAATTACTGCGTGGAAACCTTTTAGTTGATTTCAGGCTAGATACCCTGCCCGTACGTTTGGATCGGACTGTCGACTATACCTGCCCAGGGGCTGACTGCGAATTGGTAAACTTAGTGGCCATAATCTTTAGGGTCTTAAACAAGGTGACAGTGAAGGGAAGTCTCACTGTACCTGGAGCAGACATTGGTCAAACTCACTCGAGCTCCTTGGAGGGTAAATCCACAATTACTGCATAGAAGATTGCACCAAGGTGTAAGTCCGTTAAGTAGGTCGCCATTGTAACTGTTCCACCATATCCCTGCCCCTCCTTGACTTGATTGCGTGACATTGGATCTCATCACCAACTAGTATGGTCATTAAGAGAAGGTCCTGTTTTCTTGGTTGTGATTCTTAGATTTTATTAGCGTATGCTGTTTCTTTTCAGTAGTTGGCCATAGATCTCTTTCGCCGACTCTTTTTCGCCAACATCGACCCTCCACGCCGTTCGCGGAGGCTATAGGGACTTCCTCTAGAAAATATGGAAGGAAACACCCGTTTACCCCCTCATTCTATGGAGGAATCTCCTCAACAGAGCAAGGTTCAAGATACCACAACTTCCCAAGAAGAAGTTCCCACTCCTCTGGAGAATTTTCAAATTGTTTCAGAGTCTTTGGAAGCTTTTCGCATTCTGGAGGGATATGAATGTCATGTCCTCCAACTGAATTTAGCTGGTGAATTTGTCGTCATCAATCCTTCTGACATTCCGGCTGGGTCTCATCAAAACCCTTTAGCTGATGACCCTTTTTGGACCACAGACATCGTTCGAAGGCCACCACGCATGGTACGAGACCTTTATGGAGCAGGGGGAGGTGTTGATGCACCCATCTCCTACACCATACCTCTAAACCATTTTACCGACACTACCATCTTTATGGCCACACCATCCGTTGGTCTGAACACATCGTCCGTTGGCCAAGGTCTACTTTTCCTCTCTAGACGGCTCATTCTACAATGGTCCCTCACATTCTGACTGTTCTTGTCGGTAATGCAGTGGTTAGCCAAGCTGCCATTGGCACACCCGTAACACCAAGACCTACATCATCACTCCCTTTTCGGTACATAGTACTGAATTTTCCCACTGCCTCTACCAGTCAAGCTACGCCGAGAAGTTCCATACCTATCCAACAACTCGGGGGGACTGGTCTTGGTGGTCTTAACCCATTCGAAGGGACCGGTCAGTCAGTTATGTATGGTTCTCAAATTCCGGGAACTCTACCTCAAGCTAGGGGGCACCCTCCCACCGGAGGGAAAATTCCATTCGGGGGGCACCCTCATGCTGGGGGGCAGCCTCAATCCGAAGCCTACCATCAACCACATGGACAAAATGCATCTGCCACACCTAATCCATGGAACATCCCTTTTCCAGGAAACCCACAATTCTCAGCAGGACACAATTCTCAAGCTCCACAACAACCTCCTTATGGACAAATGCCAAATCCATCTTATAGCCCCCAAAACCCATCTAGTTACCCTCCGCTCGCACATACTTCTCAAAACACCTCAAATACAATGTACCCGATCAACACCAACCTAATACAAGAGGGCCCATTAGTTACAATTATCCACATAACCCCACGATTGGCCCTATTGGTGTCCCCATGCCACACCAGCATTACCCACAGGTTAACCGACAACTACCTTTTCTATCTACCATGGACCTTCCAGACTTGTCTCGGTTAATGAATGATTCTATTTATCATTCTCTGGTTTGGCCAGCTATTCCAGCTAAACTTCCTTCTGATATCCCAAAATTTGACGGAAAGTCTGGAGAAGACCCAAACAACCACGTGATGACTTTCCACTTGTGGTGTTCATCCAACTCCCTGATGGACGATTCTATACGGTTGCATCTTTTCCAATGAACACTTACAGGTTCCACGGAGAAATGGTATATTGAACTACCACATGCATCTTTTCACGATTTCAACTCCCTCACCATGTCCTTCCTCACACACTTCCAACTACCCATTCGATACGAGACGGGTACTGAACTATTAACCTCCCTTCGTCAGAAAACTTCTGTACACATCTCCGATCATATTCATGAGTGGAGATGATGACGAAGGCTAATTAAAGTAGTCATTCCTGACCAACTATTAGAGGAATGGTTCACTAAATCATTGTTACCCCAGATCGCTCATGATGTTTCCATGGGTGGTGTAGTCACCGAGGAAGAAGCTATTGCCAAGCTCAGTACTTAGAATTGGTCTATTCACAGTCTGGTACTCTGTACGAGTTGATACTAAATGCTACCCGTGCCACTAATGATCCATCCAAACCATCATCTACTTCCCACGCGGATGGAGTTATTGGCTCCGTCAAAACCCATCTACTTCCCAGTCGACTGGAACAACTCAGCAGCCCGCTTCGATGGCTTCTCCTAGCCTGACTTCACCCTCCTCTACCCCCCTTCAAACTCAGGTCTCTGAGGTGAATGCGGTCCAATCGACCCCATCACAACAACTCAGGGGCAAGAAGAAAGCGAGAAATAAACCAATGAAAAACAATAACAATGAACAACCAAAAAATCAACCGCAAACTCCTTCTGCCAAAAAACAACCACAACAAAAACTGAAATTCCCATGTCTCATTTGTGGTGACGATCACTACACTCGAGACTATCCACATAGTGATGAAGTGGCCAAAATTTTCAAGGGAAATTCACAACCCGCTGTGCTTACTCAGCCTTTTCCACAGTAGCAGTCTTTGGTTGCCCAAACCCCCACTGTAGGGGGAAGTTCCAACCAACCCCATGATGAGGCCTCGACAAGTGCCCACATTTACATGTTTAACGGGGTTAATCTGACCACTTTCTCTGCAATATATGACACACCAGTTAAACCTGATAAGCCAAAGACTGCTAATGGTTCCGTACCAAACCTATTACCATATTCTGTTAGTCCTTCGTCTGCCATCCCTCCATCCTGGCCACTTCAGATTGAGAAACCTTCATTTGACTCCATCTTACACCCTCCTAAGAGGACCATCCGAAAAGCTACCTTCAATTCTAATTCACAGGCTGCCCAAAACTACGACATTGTTGAAGATTTGGCTCAAGCGTCGTGTGTTATGTCCACCTTAGGAGTTCTACAACACTGTCCCAACCAACGTAGAACGCTCTTAGCTACTATCGGCGCTTTCGATCCTAAGTCATCAAATAATCTCACGTTTAACTTGGATGATCATCAACCACGACTCTCCCACCAGCTAGCTTTCCAAGTCGATGTTGTTGTTCACAATCAACAAATCCACCGGACTATCTTGGATGAGGGAGCCTCTACTTGTGTCATGTCTTTAGCTTGTTTGAAAGGCTTAAAATCACCTTCCCTTAACAAATCCCCTATGATGTTACACACTTTCGATGGACGAGGTTTTCATCCTCACGGATTATTACAATCCTTAGATGTTCAGTTGGGCAGAAAAACTGTTACCATTGATGTCGAGGTGGTTGATGCCCCCCTCGATTACAACCTACTACTCAGAAGAAGTTGGTTCTATGCTATGAACGTTGTCACCTCGTCAGTGTTTCGATGTGTACAATTCCCTCATCAAGGAAAAATTGTCACCATTGATCAACTCGATTTCTGTACACCCGACGCTCGTGCCCCTATCACCAACAACATTCCCTTTTTGGGAGACCATCCAGTTACGTATGAAAGTGTTGGTGTTGGCTTGTTGAAAGATTCTAGCCTTATGGGTACTTTCCTTACACCACTTCCACCTACCACTCATCATATTTCCGCCATCAATATGATTTTGACTGTGCCTCGTCAATCCTTGGAATCATCTGATCCCTGGATTGTACCTAGTCCTCTAGAATTCGATGTACTCATTGACACCATGCCACTTAGCCCAGCCGAGGCCACATACGTAACTATTCAATCTGCCTCTCCCTCTCCAAACCACCCACATTTATTGGCACCTGATTCCTACTCGATGCCCTCATGGTTGGATTCCCTGTCATCTGTCGTCGATTACATTTCCCAAATTTTCCCTTCTGACGAATCAATCATGGAAATGCTTAGCATCGACGATCTTCCTTGGGATGATAACCATCATCGATCCTCTTTTCTTTTTCCTTTGGAAGAAATTCATCGAGACATACACTCTGTCTCCCCTCCTGATGTTGTTGATGCTTCGCAATCTCCTATCCTCACACCAGATACTCTCTCTGAGGGGAATATGGGTAACATCTCTATTATGATCGTTATTGACATTTTGATCAAAGAAGGTGTCATAGAAAACATCAACCTTGGTGCTAATTGCACACCTGAAGAAGTGGTCTCTTACACCACTTTGTTTAAAGAATTCCGTGATGTCTTCACATGGAGTTACGAGGAAATGCTAGGGATCAACCCTTCAATCGTCGTACATGAAATCAAGAATTACCCTGACATGAAACCTGTTTGATAAAAGATTTTCCCAGTCCATCCCAAGAAAATCGTAGCTATAAAGGCAGAAGTTGAGAAACTTCTAAAATCTGGCTTTATCTATCCCGTCCCTTTGACAGAATGGGTCTCCAACCTTGTTCCGGTTGCCATAAAACAAGGGACCATCCATGTTTGTGTTGACTATCAAGATCTCAACAAATCTTGTCCCAAGGACAACTAACCTACGCCCTTCATCGACCAAATCATCGATAATTGCAGAGGGAGCGTAATCTTCTCTTTCATGGATGGGTTTTCTGGGTATAAACAGATTGAAATCTTACCTATTGATCAACATAAGACAGCCTTTATCTTCCCTTGGGGTACTTTCGCCTACCGAAAGCTACCTTTTGGCCTTAAAAATGCTGGTGCTACTTTCCAGCAGGCCATGTCGTACGCTTTCCACGATATCAAGCATATCACAAAGCCTTACCTCGATGAATTACCCACCCACTCATCCAATTGATCCAATCACCTTGATCACCTACGAGCGATTATTCTTCGATGTCGGTTCTACTGTATTCGCTTGAACCCGCATAAGTGCATTTTTGTTGTTGAATCCAGTCAACTCCTCGGTTTCATTTTCTGCAAAGACAGGATCAGGGTGGATCCCTTAAAGATTAAGGCCATTCTAGCGTTACCCCCACCTACCAATTTAACCCAAATCCAAAGTTTGAAAGGCAAAGCAAACTGCCTTCGCCGTTTCATCTGCAACTATGCTGAGATCACTAAAGGATTTATGTGGTTACTACAAAACAACACCCCTCTCATCTAGGATGATGTCACCCAACAATCATTCGATGCTCTCAAGCACGCTTTGACCCATGCCCCTTTGTTACATCCTCTAGAGTAAACAAAGGATTACATCCTTTACTTGGCCGCCTCCACTTCCACTATTGCAATGGTGTTAGTTCAGGAGGATCCCAACGGTGAAGAACATGTGATTTATTACCTGAGCAAGAGTTTATCTGGACCCGAACTCTGATATCCACATGTCGAGAAACTGGCTCTGGTAGCCGTCATCGCTATCCAGAGGTTTCACCATTACATCCTATTACGCACCACCACGGTGATCGTGGACTCTAACCCCATGTACCATGTCTTGACACGTCAAGTACTTGGGGGTAAATATTCTAAATGGATCGTTATCCTTCAGGAATTCGATCTTGAATTTATGAAGTCCAAAGCCAAAAAGTCCCTGGTGTTTGTCGAGCTCATCTGTGCTCTCCCTCATGCTGATGAAGAAATCGAACCTAGAGACTCTCTCCCCGATGAATCTCTCTTCCTCATCAACACCTCTGATTCTTGGTATGAAGATATTCTCCTTTACCTTCAAACCCAACGTTTTCAGCCTAACATTTCTCGTGAAGAGCGTTGACGTATTTGTCACCACTCTCATCATTATCTCATCATCAGCGACACCTTGTATCGCCGTGGTATTGACACCATCCTTCAACGATGTCTAATTCACGAGGAGGCCGAACGCATCTTGAATGATTGTCACCTTGGTGCCTGTGGCGGTCACCTTTCTGGACTGGCCATAGCCCAAAAAATCTTACGTGCCGGCTACTTTTGGCCCTCGATTTTCAAAGATTGTATCGAGGCCGTCAAAAAATGTCCACCCTACCAAATATTTAACAAGAAGGCACGTACCCACCCTATTGCGTTGCACCCCATTATCGCCATCGACCCCTTTGCCAAGTGGGGTATCGATTTCATGCAGTGTAAGCCTACCTCAGTTAGGGGGTATGATTATATAATCATCATCGTCGACTACTTCACCAAATGGGCTGAGGCTATGCCTACCTTCTTGAACGATGCTCATACTGAAGCTCTGATCCTTTTCAACCACATCATAACTCGTTTTAGTGTACCACGTGCCATTTTCACTGATCACGGTGCACACTTCAAGAACCAGATGATGAGCGAGTTACATGTCAAATTGGGTTTTCGCCATGAAAACTCATCCCCTTACTATCCTCAAGCCAACGAACAAGTTGAGGCCATCAACAAAGTCCTAAAAACCATGATTCAACGCATGATAGGGGAAAACAAGACATCATGGCATCTATAACTTTTCTCCACTCTCTGGGCTTATTGCACTTCTGTGAAAACCTCAACTGAATTTACTCCTTTCCAGTTGGTGTATGGCATTGAATCCGTTCTACCAATTGAGTGTGAGATTCCATCACTCAAACTGAAAGTGGAACTCCTGCCCCATACTTCTCCTGAAGAAGAACGATTCTTGTATCTATCCAAGTTGGATGAAACATGCCACGATGTTTCTCTCGCCAATGAAGCACATCAAAAACGAATTAAAAGTCAATACAAAAAATCCGTCCACCCTCAGAATTTTGCAGAAGGAGACTTAGTCCTCGTTTATGACCAAGCTAACGATAAATTGGGGACAGGAAAGTTAGAACCTTTGTGGCACAGTCCTTACATCGTGAAGTGTGTCCTATACAAAGGCACCTATGAATTAGTAGATCATGATGGAATTTCCATAGGAGAGCCCCGAAACGGGCTTTACCTTAAAAAGTACTATGCTTAGATTACCCAACATGTGTACTTTGTACATTATTGTATTTTTAGTTTGGTGTGTCTATTTATTTCGCGTGCTCGAGTCTTTCACGTTGCCACTCATGATTGTGATTGTGTTTTCATGCGCAGATGACGTCTTCCTTTCCTATCTTTTTCGGGTTTGCGGATGGTGCTAGTCGACATACCCGAAACATTGCTTCGACAGCATGGGTTATTTACCAATTTGACGAGGTGGTGAGTTCAAAAGGTATCTGCTTAGGACCAGCAACCAACAACATGGTAGAATATCATGCTGTCATCGGACTGTTGACCCAAGCCTCGTCCCTAAGTATCTTTTGTATCATTGTTTACTTAGACTCCCAACTCATGGTATACCAACTCAACCATATCTATGCTATCTGTAGTCCTATCCTACTACATCTCCATCTACAAGTTCGTTGCCTTGAACGAATGTTTGATTACATCGAATATAGACACATTCCAAGAGAACTTAACAGTGTTTTAGATTCATTAACTAATTAGATAATGGATCGGTATCTCGCCCACATATAATATTTAAGGAAAGTAAAATTGTACATCAAATGTAAATTAAAACACATCACAGACATCATCATGTACAAATCATTTGGCACTATAAAAACTCAAAACTGTATATATATATATATGGCGTGACTGAAATGTTTTTTATTACATAAAAATATATAGAAGAGCAAAATGTTGGGTCTTTAAACCCCTACAACATCGCCTGACAAGGAATACAAAAACATGATCACCAGAGAGACTCTAATCTCCCTGCACTACATTGTTCTGCGAGTAACATATCATTGCACACACTACGCATCTCAGTAGAGAATTGACATTCTCTGGTACTCCCACAGTATTCCTCTGCAGATGTAAACACACTTCTCCCCTCCATAGAGGAGGAATGCCCATCGTGAGTCCTTGGAGGTTTCTTTCAACCTCCCGAAGACCTATCACAGGTACTCCTGGATCCGCTACAACTAGAGCACCCCCATGATGTCCTGGTATTGGTACATCAGCCGGGTGCACTGTTCCCTTGTCTACATGTTGAAAACAGTACATCTGTTTAAAGCTCTTCTATATACCCAAAACAAAATACATATACATTGAAAACTTAAAAAAAAATAAAAACTAGACAAGGTATGGCTCAGTCTCTTACCTAACATATCCTAGTCTTCCCCCGTAGGTAAAATCAAATCCATGCTCCTGTGAAAATCTACCTCAGCATACGGGAAGTCTTCTATCCATAGATACTTCCACCTCAGCCAGGCAAAGAAATCGCCAGTAAAACAAAACTTTGACTCCGCTACTAGCCTCGGAGACAGACTAGTCCACCTCTCCATCCTTGGTTTGTCCACTGGTCGCACTACCAATGCTATCTAAGGTTGCATCTGGGGAATGCGCTCTAGGAAAAATGAAACCAGAAAAGAGCCATAACCAAACTGTTTCTGTCCCATCCTGCACCGTGAAACCTGTTCCTTCACGTTTTGAAGGAACCCTGCACTCCATTTGAAAAATGTTGGTTCCAAACACTGAACACCATAATCCACCTGAGATCTTGATGCTAGATGCGTGCTAGTACTGCCTATCATGCTCGTGATGGAAAACAAAATAGACCGGAGGGGTAGCTCTCGGATATCCTTGATATAGATTCTACCCCCTACCAGTCTTGCTCCTGGAACATAGTGACGTGTTAGATACATGCCCACTTGTTCAGGTAGCGCCCTCTTCTTGGAAAAAGATATGGGAACCCCTCTCTTTGAGACACCAGTCAGGAAATACACATCCTCTAACTCGATGGTTAGAAGTTGTGTGCCAATCCAGAATCCCTGCTCTACAACATCCCATAAGCCGATCATGTGCTCGAGCAACAAAATCTCCTTCATTTTTTTCAACTTGAAAAATTTGAGTAAGCCACAAGCTCGTAATGTGTCCCGTGTGCAAGGACTCCACAAGGAAACCAAGTCATCAATCTCATGTTCTCGTTCTTTCCACTCGATCATGGTCGCTGAAATCAACTACAAAACAAAAGAATAAAAAATTTCATTATTTCAATGTTTTGGCATTTCGACAATTTTCAAAAGCAATTTAAAAACGTGAAAATCTAATGCCCACATCATTTAAAGAGACCACACCCTCTTTTATCATCACCACACCCTCTCTTATCCATTCAATGTTCATCACACAACAACGAAACGTTTTAAAATGAAAATGACTTCTTTATGGCTGTGTGGGCATATGAGGGGATTTTTCATGGGTTCTTTGCCAAAAAATACCCATCCAATTAACTATTGAAGTGTTGGCATCTTGGCCACCCCCTTCTAAAACGTTTTTGCAAAAAGAACCCCCTTTTTCCATCATTTTTAAAAGAGGTCGATTTTGATCTTTTTTGGGCAACTTAGGGATTCATTTTTAAATTAAATGCTGCTATGAAAATGAATATTGAACCATGTAATTGAAATAGGGAGAGATGAATATCTACCTGGTCCAAACGGCAAGAAAAACTGTCAAATGTAGCTCCAGTAACAAGCAAAACAAGATCCACCACTGAAATGAGAATCTCCACTACTCTAAAATCCTTGTGCAAAATGAAATGGTAAATGGAATTTTCATTGTATTGCTATTTATAAATTTTCATTTTTTATAAGGTATAGTCATTTATGGGTTTCTCTGACAATATAATGGCTTCACTAAACCCCCAGTTTGTAGTTTTGACATCATAGGTTTTCTGACAGTTCTGATGGGTTATTTACCTTGTCGCACTCATGAGCATAGTCTTGGTACGGTCTCAAGATCGAAAACATGAGAACACACCGGGTAGAATTTTATCTCTTTTTCGGACCCGCATGGACACATGAAAAAGGAACCCCCCTGGAGTCATATTTAAACCCTTTTTAGACTCTCTAAATATGAAAATATTGTCAAGTGATCTTGCTTCCTTTCACGCTCATTAAAAGGTTTGAAAGGGCGTCCTTCAAGTGATATTTTATCTCTTTTTTTGGTCTCGTTGGACTACTGTACGAAAAAGGAACTGAGAGAGTTTTCTTTTAAGTGTTTTTCCAAACTCTATAATCCTTAAAAACCTTCGAGTTTTCTATCTTTGGACTCGTTAAATCACAAATTGACAGGCCCATACAGGATCGAACCCTTACTTCTTTCGGTTCGTTAAAAAAAGGAAGAGTAACTTACCGAAGGTGAGTTATATCGAGCATGTGTTATCCTCCTCGAGCTCATTAAATCAAAAAGAGGTACTCGTCTATCTGGATGGGGGGAAAATTGAAAGAAGCAAGCCAAGCAGTCTCTTGAGAACATTATTAAGAAATTCTTAGAGTCACCCTTGGACATGCCACTTTTTCATATGCACGTATTATAACCCATTGAACCTCTGCATTGAGCCAATCCTTTGAGTGTCTTTCACTCCTTTGGATCACCTGACACCAGTCACAACATCCACTGCATCATCAAGTTTTGGTCCATGTCATGTTCTATTGTTGTGCCTCAGTGTTCAAGGGAAGTATCCACCTCGAGAGTCAGGCACCCAAAATATCTTGCCTCAAAACCTATGTCAATCCATGTCCATTTGATCTACCAATTACATCTCTATGTCCATTTCATGTCGTTGATGGGGGATACATCAAGGCCCTCCTTCAACGAGCTTATTCCCGTCGACCTCAACACATTATCTGGGAATTAGGCTTAGAAACCAGTTAGTACTTTGGGACCTGCATACCTCAATGGCAGGCCTCCTCACATTCGATAGTAGGTTTACATCATTGACCTCTGATTGGATGATTCCACAGATGTTCGACTCCAGCTCATCCATTCACATTCGTTGGAATGTACTAGGGTACCTTGGGAATCATTGACATTAATGGTGATCTCCCTCACACTTGTTAACGGTTCACACCATCGACCGGTAATCAAGTGGTTTATACCATGTTCAACATCAAGACATCTATTCACATGGCTAGAATCGTACCACATTGGGATTGGTAAGAAGACCCTAGGTTGAGTAATCACTTTGATATATACTTTGCCTAGGTTGCGAAGGAGTTTCTCTTGGACGAATGATGCATACACTGTTACATAGATCCACTTTGTATTGGTCGTGGCTATGTCTTGTCACCTCGTAGATCCACTGTGTATTCTTTGTGGCTACAATTAGTCCAGGTCATCAGAGTATAGATCCACATTGTATTCCCGGTGGCTATACCTTTTCATCAATACAATTATGGATCCACTGTGTATTTAATGGCGGCCATATCTCAAAAGTCTTGATCACCCAAGCATAGGTATGCCTGCCTTGGGTTTTGAAATATGCCATGATATTTGTTGGATGTTTTATGTGCAGCTTCCGTCAGGTTCTCCGAGTCTATACCCTTGATTGAATGTCTACAAAGTATTTCAGTTATCATCTCACATCTTCTAACTTCATACTTTGGGGGGAAATCTATTACACCTCAATATTTCTCACTTCGATAAGTGTCGCAAGTGTAGCACGATCCTCTCAATTGTCGCAAGTGTCTCGTGTCATTCACAAGTGTCGTAAACATCGAACAAGGCATACTTCCATGATGACGATGCCAAGGAGGCATCTAGAATAACTCAGACACTTGATTTGGGGGAAGGAGAATGATTAAATGAAGTCAAGGAACTCTTATCACCTGAAAGGATCCCTTAAACAGAGGTTTGGAAAGTGAGCTCTCCCCTACATCAGCCTTAGGAGCACTGACGCTCCCCTATAAGGTCTCAGGGAGCGTTATAACGCTTATCTTCCCCTCTGAAGGAGCGCTATCCATATTTGGAGCACTAGCGCTCCCCTCAAGCTTCCTAGGGAGCGCTATAGCACCCTGATGCCCCTTTAGAGGGAGCGCTTTCTAATCTGAGGCAGTAGTTGGCCCGTTGAGCAGAATAAGGGGAGGATATTTCAAGTTTGGAAGGAAGTTGCATTCAAATTCTTGGTTCCATCAGGAGATCCCTGATCCAAGGAGGGGGTTCCTCAATTTGTTCTAAAGATAACTCAAGAGGTTAAGCCTCTCTTAACCTATATAAGCGAGCTCTATGATGGTGAGAAGGGGGAAGAATTGCTAGCATGAAACCTATGATCTCATAGGAAACACACAGTCAGTTGAAGGAGGGTGATCAGTGAAGCTGCTATCATCCAAGTCGTGGATCTTTTGAGAAAGGGTTGGATGAAGGGGACTTGATGAAGCTGTCGCATTCGCATCTACGATTGTAAGTATTGTTGTCATTATTCTCATTAATATGACATGCTTGGCATGTTTCTTTCTAGTTTGTGTTTGATTTTACATGAACTTATCGTTAATAGATAGATTTTTTTTAAAGATAACATCAATAGAGTAGGAAGTGGTCGTACTTTGTTTGTCTACAAGACTCAGGGAGGAGCAAAAGATTGGATCTCAACTCGGAGTGTGCAGGGACAAACGTCGATAAAAAGATACCTATATCATCCTTCCTTCTCGTGTATTAGTTTGTGTGGATTTGAAAGGAAGTTAGTGTCCACGTTAAGCACTTTCTGTCTTAGATTTAGGGTCTAGTTCTTTGAGGCAATCTACCTGTCCGCAGGAAGATTTTCCTACAACACCAGGTCAACTATGAGTGAGATAAATAATATTATCGACTGTTTATCGATAAAGTGTAGCATAAAATTTAGGAGTTTGACAAGTTTGGTGAGGTTTACTCCAGATTGAAAAGGAGTAGCATAGGGCTTATAATATTCAATATTAAAACATGTCAAAAGATCCATTATATATTTATATTGAGAACTGGAAAAATCATCACATAGTGGTAATACTTGAAGACCCAAAAAATAATGAAGAGTACCAAGATTTGTCATGTCAAAGGAGTCAACAAGTTGTTGCTTCAATATAAGAATGAGATCATAGTTATTTTCAGTGATGATAAGGTTATCAACACATACTTGACAACAATCAAAGTGCTTCCATTGGTATGGAGTACATACAAGTTGTGATTAGATTCACAATGTTTGAAATCAATTCAAAGAAATAAATTGTCGATCTTAGCATACCAAGCTTGGGGAGCTTGTTTCAAACCATAGAGAGACTTATTGAGTCGAAAAAATAGGTTAGAATTTATCACAAACCCAAGAGGTTGTTCCATGAAAAATTATTCAAATAGGTCTCCATGAAGAAAATCACTCTTCACATCTAGCTAATGGAGTTTCCATGCAAATCGAGAAGCAAGGGAAAGAATAAGACAAATAGAGTTCTTCTTCGAAATAGGGGCAAAGGTATCAATGTAGTCGAGGAATTCTTGTTGATAAAATACCTTCACAACCAAGTGATCTTTGTGATGCTTAACAAAACCTTTAGAGGTAAACTTGGTCCTATAGACCCATCGACACTTCACAACATTCTTTCCTTGTAGTTAGGGAACTAATTCCCAATTGTGATTCTTCGATAAAGAATCTATTTTTGTTTACATAGAATGTTCCCATTCAGGTTGACCTTGGGAATCCAAGTAGGTAATAGGATCAGAAGTTTCAAGGACATGCATCATCAATGCAATGCTGGCATGTTTCTTTTGACTTTGATTTTTTCGTCTAGAGGAAATATATTTAGCATCATGTCCATAAACTTCAATTGTATCCCATATAGGTAGACAAGAAAGGGGTGAATTGGTGTTCATTGTAGAAGGTCGATCAAAACTCAGAACAATTTCAGTCGATAGATATGGTGGACTATTTGAAATAGATATCAATGGACTAATCTACTCAAAGGTCAATGGTATGGTCGAAACATGAACAAAGTTTGACTTTCCTGTCAAAGAAATTAAAAAATGGAACAAGAGAACTAGAGTTAAAAACAAAATCAAGGTGATCATCCTGTAACAAGCTAGAGGATGCATTTAAAAACATGATTCTATAAGAATTCTCATCAAACCATACATTTTGTATGATAATGATTTTTCGTTTGACAGGATCAAACAATCGATAGGATTTAGACTCTTCAGAGTATCCCATCATGATGCAAGCATGACTCTTTGCATCCAACTTCTTTCTACAATCATCGAAAATATGAGCCCAAGTAACACATCCAAACACACAGAGGTGGCCAACTGAAGGATTCTTTCCACACCATTGTTCGACTGGAGTTACTGAAGGAACAACTAAACTCAATATGTGATTGAGAAGATAGTTTTTACAATATACAACTTGAACCCAGAAGAAAGGAAACTAATCTTTGTCCTACAAAAGACATCTAGCCATTTCGACTAACATCTAATTATTTTGTTCTGTGACACCATTTTTTTGAGGTGTATGAGGAACCAATCACTGCCATCAATACCAGATCAAACCCGATATTCTTCAAAAGGTCAACTTACATGCTCACCACCATTGTTTGATTTCAGGAACTTGATGGGTCAACCACATTGATTTTCAACAAAGGCTCTAAACTCTTTGAAATTTTCAAAGACAACATTCTTATTCTTTAGAAAATAAACCCAAGTGAAATGAGATAGATAATCATTGAAAGTCAAGATATACCTTTCACTTGTGAGGGAAGGTCGATTGATGCAACAGTCATCACTTCGAACTAGCTCCAAGAGCATTTGTTATTTCCATGTTTTTCCAGAGTCAAAAGGTGCCTAATGATGCTTTCAAGCATACATCCTTTACAGACTCCATCAGGGGGGGAAATTTAGGTAGACTAGCAACCATTCTTTGAGTTTCCATCGACTGTAGACTTAAAAAATTTAGGTGTTTGAGTCTTTCATTCCAAGTTTGAATTTTCTCATCAGTGTGAGAAACCAGATTAGTTGGTTCGGTGTTTGGTCAAGTCATGTCATAGAATTTATATGGACCCTCCAATGACAATTGAATAACCTTTCTTCAAATCTCAAACAAATAATGGATCTGGAAAAAGACTCCATAATATTACTTTTCTAACTTAACTGAGAAACAAACAACAAATTGGAATGAAGGTTTGGCACATGATAAATGTCGACAATTCTCCCATGTTGAAAGGAAAGATCACCCTGATCAATAATGTTGAGATAAAAATCATCGACAACATAAATCTTCCTCTCCTTAGCTTCATTTCAGGAGGTGAACAAGGAAGCATCCTTAGCCATATGCTGAGTGCACCCTGAGTCGACTAGTAATTCATTATGTGTAGAATGAGACAGGAAGGATTGAGAAATTACGACTTGGAAGGTGAAATTATCAGTGGGTTAACAAATAGTGGACACATCTCCTTCAAGGCATTTGAAATTTTTCTCTAAATAATATCTCTTCTTGTTGAATAAATTCTCCACATGTCTAGTATTTTCGTAGTATTGACATGTATTTTCTTTTGACTTTTATAGGGTTCATCTATTTTCTCTTTTGATTTCTAGTCAAGGCATCTAGATCTCTATATAGGGGTATCAAAACGTCCTTTTTCCCTATGATTTGACTTTCCCTTCTCTTGAGAAAGTGGGATTGATGTTTACCACTAAGATTTCCTTATTCAAGCAATTTGTACTAATCAATGATCAAAAGACCATAGAAATGTTCAAAGGTGTAATCCATACCATCTTCCTTGTGTGCCTACCAGATATTGTGAAAAGTCAAAATGAGCACATTGAAATGTGTTCTCAAGTCAAAATGAGGGCAATCGATTCCACTAATGTGGAAAGGATATAGGTCGTGACGACCCCTAAAACCTTATCCTTCTTTCCATCAACATTGAACTTTATATGAACATTTGTTGGATTGGGAATCACAGTCTTCGTATACTGCCATAGTCCTTTACTTTTCATTAGGGTTTCCATGTATGAATCCCATACTGCATAATTTGATCCATTTAGAATAATAGGATCGATCTTCGAATCCATATTCAATATCTAGATAGAACAAAATTGTTTCCACAAGTCGAAGGCTTGTTGGCTGCCCTACATAATTTTTGCCTTTTAAAGTGACAAATGAAAATTCTTGTAGCTGCCAGCACCTCCTTTTGTAAATATTTATATTTGAAGGTGACTATTTGGTTGTAAAAAGGATGTTTTGATTGTACCTATTTATTTTTATCTTGCATTTCCATGCTTCATTCATGACTGAAATCATGAATGAAGCATTATAACTAAAAATCGTATTGTAATTTTGTCGGAGGCTTGGTCTTTAATAGGGTCAATGTGCTTACACCTCTTTTGATGAATGTTTTTTTTCTTTGAAATTATCATATATCAATGAAACACTTATTTTGAGTTGCTCTTGGACTATAATCTTATATTTTCGATCCTTTGTAATTATACCAAAAATCAATTGGCGTTTGGACTATAGGCTTGTTCATTTAAAATTCTTGGTAAATCAACTTTGATTTTAAATTTTTTATTTGCATTTGGATTGTAAAAGCGCATCCATTCCTAACCTTTTCAAATCAATCCCACTCATCACATAACATGGGAATTTAACATACTAGGATCGTACCATGTACATCGTTTTAGTTGACAGGTTGATCTGAAAGGCCTCTCATTACGAGCTAGGGTCTTGAGCCATGCTTTGTACTCTAAACATTCATTACCAGAAATGCCCAAATTTCATGACTGAAACACCCATTTCTTATGTTATGGTTGCCCTGGTGTGTTCCTAGTTTTTTTTCAATCGTTTTATCTCGGGCTTACCTCCTACCACTACCATCTAAACCCACAGTTAGTTCGATTCACTCTTGTTATAGTCTGTTCAATCCCGTTTTTTCCTACCAAAGACACATTTTTGTGGGAGCATTTTTTCACAAACCGTGATGAATTAGATCAAACCCTTGAAAACCCATTTAATAAATGGGCCCTTTTACCTTCCTAGTGAGCATTTTTTCCAAAAACTGGATCATTGCAGAGATATGTATCGATCTTTGGAGGGAAATTTCTCATATTTTCCGTTCTGGTTGAGGTAAACGTTTATTTTTATTTCGCTATAGAAATCCCAATAGAAACCTCTATAATGGATAAACCTATGATATAAAATCCCCTTAAATTCCCGAATGGTAAACCAGAGTCTTTGGATTAAAACCCTCGTGAAGGGACAATGCCCGATTATTCCTTGTGTGAACAACAAGATGCTAGTTCCAAGGTTATTAACACTCCTGAACATGAAATTGTTTGCCAATCCAAAAACAAATAACCTCCCACCATGCCTGAAAGACAACAAGGAATTTACAGGTATCAATCTCAGGCCAAGGCCGACAGTAGATAGTAGAGGTGTTTTAACACACAATCATGCTTTTCCTCAACTGATTTCCCCAGTTGTACATTGCAAAGTTTGTTCACATTGGATAGGTTAGTACTACACATACATTCCTATCCTTCAATATAATATCAAGGCTCTTAAGGTTCAAAATGGCTCATTAAAAAATGAAAACTATGAACTCAAAGCCAATGCACAAAGTCAAGCAAAACGTTTGAAAAGAATAGGTAACATCATCATAAAAAATGCTAACAGTGTCAAGGCTGTGATCAACTCTGAGATTTTGTTACTGTTTAAATGGTAAGATTGGTTTGTTATTATTTATTTGTTGTTTTAGTAAATCAATTTAGATCGACTTGGATTTCTGAAATTAATAATAAGATTGGCTACATAATTGAGAGATTTTGTAGCCAAGTCAATTCTCATACAAAATTTAGAATATGTTAGTTGAATAAACATCTAATTTGCTTATTTCATTTTTATTTCAGGATAGGATGTATCTTGTGGTGATCTCATAAGATGGAGCATGCTGGTCTTAGTGGATTAGATATCTATTTTTTCTTATTTTGTAATTAGGATAAAAACCTTTCATGGATTCTGAAAGATATAGTAGATTATGAGAGGATTTAGGCATCCTATATTTGTAACTTTTAGATCTTTTTCAGATCTAATCCTATCTTAGAAGATAGGAGGTTTAGATTTCATAAACCTTTTAAATACTCCATATTTTTTAATGAAAAGTAGCTTGGTTGAGAGCAAAAGATGGACGATTAATCCTATAAATTAATGAAATAGCATTTGTAACACAACCCGTCCATCCACTGACCGGGGAATGTCACTTACTCAGACACTTAGCTTAGTTTTGACAACATAATGTAACACCCAATATTCAACTGAGGTATGTCACATAACTTTTTTTTTATCTCTCTAAATACGTATATACACACACATGCATACATACATACTGAAATGCATGCAATTAAACATATACATACAATGCTCTAGCGGAAGCCTCATGTATAAAAGATAAACAACCAGTTGTGTTCTGTAAATATACAATTTTATACATTTTTCAGACTGATTTAACAATGAACAAAGACATGCAGCGTATACAGGGTATATCCTTAAACATACAGACAATTATGCTCACACAAGCAATAAAAAAAATAAAATAACACGTAAATGACAATGCAAATTGGAATTCAACACATAACTGGTACTTATCTTTGTAAGAATGTCACCAATGGTGTGTAGACCATCCACGAACCTCCTAGCCTTAGACTACATTGTTCGTCACTCTCAACAGTGAGTCACCCCCCAGCTGGGACTAGACTCCACCCGGGAAAGGGATTCCTAACTCGGCTAAATATTCACGGTCAACTAGAAAGAATCCCTCTCAGGTGTTCACTCAATCATAGCCTATAACCTCTCCTTCCCCACATGCCTGTCCCACCCAAGGAAGTGTGCCCCTTCTCTACTCAACAATATTTTGGATGCCCCACTTCCCTTCTAGAGCTTCAGCAACAGGCTAGACCGGAAGTCTCAAAGATCTGTAGCTACAGTTTATCACCTTGAGGAAATCAATCCTCAACAATTCCCTCACTCAGAGAATTTCTCACTGGCTTGAGAACTCGCCTCTTCAATCTCGCTCCCAAGATGATAGGTACAACAACAGGAATGGATATCAATCTGGTCTAGGTACGATGGTAGGAAGATACGAGGTATCTCAAGGATTGACAGAATGTATCATGGATACTAGTTCTCTAGTCGAAGGAAAAAATGGTAAGATCCCCCCTTTTCCCCATGGTGGATTTCCCCTCAAAGGAACTAAGTCCTAACAATCAGTATGCATGTCTCCAACTTGACACTTGTCATGTTGGAAGATACTCTGATACATTTGTCCCATACTTTAGGACTTAGGATAAATTAATTATCCATACTTTATGTTTTTAATAAATATTAATATAATATTTCTTTTTGGCTTTAAGCTCGCTAGCTTAGCCCTATTCTTAACTTTAGGCCCTCCATTTCCCTATTTGGTGGAATCTAGTCCCCCTTCTCTTTTATCGTGGTCGGTCTGTGCGCAACGATGTATTTTTATATTAATCATGAGATATATACAAAATAGGCGCTCTAGAATTTAACCTCTAAGTGAATTGGCCTAATTCCAAGACATAATCATTTCGACTTATAATATTGGCTCACTAGCCTATAATTCATATTATATACACAAAGGTTCGCTGACCTTAATATTGCACTCACTTTAGTTACTGTGTGTGGTATCCGCTGACCTCAAGGTTGCATGCTCTTTAGTCACTGCGCATTGTATCCTCTGTCTTTAAGGTTACATGCACCTTAGTTACTACGTGCGGTATTCAGAAATGTGCAGATTACATGTGTTTACTGCACAATATATGCGTGAACCATGCCATGAAAGGTGTATTACAAAAAATGATGTCTTAACAGCTCACTAGCTTAAATATACTTGGATTATATTTACATTTGGGTTCAGCCAAGGGATATTAAAATCCCCTCCCCTTATTTATGCATTATCCTCAGTGCATCATGTACCCATATACAACAAAATTCTCAAAATTCTTCAAAAAGGTGTGGGTATTCTACCCGCATTACATCATCATGCTCCCAAGTAGCGTCTGTAGGTCCATACCAAGCCCATTGAACCTTTACAAGCCCTATGGCTCAATTCTAGAGTTGTTTGATTTTTCGATCCAGGATGCGCATCAGATGCACTTGGAAAGTGCCTTCTTTCTCCACCTGAATAACATTCCAATCAATAACATGATTAGCATCAGGTATGTATTTCTTTAGAAATGATACATGGAATGCATTATGAACAGACATATATGCAGGCAATGCAATCATATAAGCAACTGAACCAATCATGTCTAGGATTTCAAATGGTCCACAAAATTTGGCTACCAACTTGGCATAGCTTCCTAGCTTCAGGGAACTCCTGTTATCTTTTACTTTCAGGAAAACATGATCACCCACTTTGAATTCTCTATGGATTCTATTTTTATCAACATAACTTTTCTGTCTGTCTTGGGTAGTTTTCAAATTCTTATTAATTTTTAACTTCTGGTCCTCCATCTCCTTGAGCAACTTTGGCCCAACAACTGTTCTATCAGCTAGATTATCCCATCTTACTGGAGTATTGCACCTTTTGTCGTAAAGTGCTTTGAATGGGCTCATTTTCAATGATGCATGATACCCATTGTATAAGAGAATTCTACTAAATGTAGGTAGTCTTCCCATTTTGATGGTTTATCCATCACATACATTCTCAACATATATTCTATCACTCTATTCACCCTCTCTATCTGTCCATCAGTCTCAGGATGGTAAGCTATACTTAAGTTCATATTCATTCCAAATCCTTTGAACAATCCTTTCTAGAAATTCAAGGTGAATTTCGAGTCTCTGTCAGATACAATCGTTTTAGGAATTCCATGCAATCGTGCCACTTCCTTCATGAAAATATTAACAACATTTGCTGCTTTGTGAGTATTTTTTAGTGGAATAAAATGGGTAGATTTTGTAAGCTTTTACACCACTACCATAATCGAATCATGTAGCTTTCATGTTCTGGGTAATCTCGTAATAAAATTTGTTATCACCATAACAATTTTTGTATCAGGATCCAAATTTCGGAAATTTAGCGAAATGATATATCACTGTGGAAGTATGATAGTTTGGGGGGGCGAGCTATATCCATAAGCATATGGACATATATAGCGGAGGTGCAAAAGGTATAACTCGGCAGACCGTCGATCTTGAAGAAGCCCGAATCAACAGCTAAGGCACATATTGGAGAATGAAGTAGCGCGAAAGATAATTATTCGAAGGCAGGCTGGGGAAACCATTATGGTTTCGTTCATGGATGAGTGGTGACACCAGAGGTACATTGGGGCAAAAAGAGGTCTACTCAAAAACGTTTTTTCTAAACCCCCGATATCAGAAGTTGATGGTGTTATCACCTACTGATTTGCATTTTATTTTTCCAAAGCATCTTGTCCTTGTGTTATTTTTCCACTCAGATTTTATAACTTTTTCACCAGCTCCATCAAGCTCCCATCACCTAAATCCTTCGCCCAATGCAATCATCCAAAACAGTCATGTACTCCACGAGTCAAAAGTTGGCAAATATCCCAAGCTTATACCTAGCCTTAATTCTTATCTAAATCCCTTAGTTCCATCACTTCATTCATTTTAAAAAAAATAAAAAATAAATATGCCTTTTATTAAGCACCCTTATCCTATCCACAAAGTCATGTGTTAAACCTCATATGCCCAAAGTCCTTTGAAAATAGAAAAAAGGGGGTTTATTATTATTAATATAAATATTTTATATTTATATTAATATTTAATCCAATATTTAATTTACGGAATCACGTCAAATCATGGGCATGAATCTCAATTTGTAATGTGGAAAAGTCAAAGGTTGGATGGAGGGCGCACATGCATATCGGGGATTTAAGTAGCGAGGAGGTTAATTTTGTGAAGGTGGACCGGGAAATACTACCGTGGATTCTTTCGTGGACACATGTTTTTACGTGAAGCACATCGAAGGAAAAGAAGTTTGGATTAAAACCACTCTAGCCAAAGCCCGATGTAATAAAGGCAAACATGTATCATATATTTTATATGTGGCATTTTTCCAGGAGTACATTTAAATAATGATTATGGGATTTCCAATAAAATAAATTCTTCCTCATGGTGAAATTGTTTTACAGAGGTAAAATTCATGTTTTAAAAATTAAAGACATTAATGCTTATTTCCATGCAAAGGATTTAAATGGGAAGATTCACATGAACAAAGACTTGGATAATTCTTTATCCAAATATTTATAGGAGTAAAAGAAGAAGATAGAAGGTATTTTACCAATTGGAAAAAACACATAGTAAATGTTTTTACACAGTGAAATGGTGAATTGGGAAAACAAGACTTTGTTTTAAAAACCACAGACATGAATTAAATTATGGAAATTTCATTATACAGGATAGAAAAATATTTGGGAATTATTTTTATTTCAAATATATTATTCCCAAATATTTAATGAAAATATCGATAAATGCAATTATATTTGAAAGAGTATGAGATACATTTCAAAGAGAACATGGTAGAGGAAGGAGCTGGAGCATTAGAGGAATTTGTAGGGGTCATGAAACGTTTTTCTGAAAACTGTCATTTGTAATCATTGTAGAAGATG
Organism: Picea glauca; assembly: GCA_000966675.3. Taxonomy (NCBI): domain Eukaryota; kingdom Viridiplantae; phylum Streptophyta; class Pinopsida; order Pinales; family Pinaceae; genus Picea; species Picea glauca. The sequence continues at coordinate 37,614 of JZKD02S1977797.1, read as the reverse complement.
AAACGTTTCATTTCAGTGATTGTAACCGGTTGCACACTAAAGGAACTGGAATTGTATAAGTGTTAGAGGTTCTGAGTGTATTAATGGGAGGCAGAAGTGCAAGGGCACAAAGGGGGGTGGTTCTGGACTCTATTGTAATTTTTCTGGGACTGAATTGAATACATATGCAGAAGCATTTTGAATTGTTCATGAAAATATTCTAACGGGTGGTGATATGAGCTTTGTTTCCTTTCATCCTATGTATTTTCTGTAGCCTATCATTTCATTTAAATTTTCTTCTGTTTAAATTGGAGAGTTTAAAGGCCCATAATTCATCCTGCAACACTCTAGACTTAAGAAATTTAAACTATGTGATTGTCTTCTTAACTTATTCAGAATTCATTTCATCAATGCTCTGATGTTGTTATTTGTCTTCTTTTTCTTCCTACACATATTTTTATTTCAAGAATAACTCACATTCATCGCCTTATGTAGCCTTTGTCCTCTAGAGAGTTCTATTAGTCTATGCATTGTATTCGTTCACTTTCAGAGTTTTGACTCCATAGCCCATAGTGTTCCCCTCTTCTTCGCCAACAATTCTATTAAAAATCTCCCAAACAAATCAAATCTAGCCATCAGTTTCCATAGATATACCAAGTGACACGAGAGAACCCTCTCTGAGTTGGGCAGGCTAGTGCCTAGGCTCTAAAGCTGGTTGAAACAATTACCTCTTTCGTTTGTCTATTCAGCCAGACAAAATTTACAGAGTGCTAACAAAATCCATTGTCACCACTTCCCACTTCCATTTAGGAATGAGCAAAGGTTGCAACAATCCTGTTAGGTTCCTATGCTCTGTTTTAACTTTTTGGCATTCCATACACCTAGCAATGTACTCTGCAATTTCTCTCTTCATACCTGACCAAATGTATTGGCTCTTGACCACTGCTACAATTTTCTAATAACTAGGGTGCCCTGCATAAAGAGCATTATGCATCTCATGCAAAATTATATGTTTCAAGTCCTATACATTTAGTACAAAAATTTTGTTCTTGTGCAACAATATTCCGTCTACTCCCAACTTATAAATATCCATCTTATGTGGTGTCTTACCTTGCTATAGTTTTGCTATCAATTCTGGGTATTCCAGGTCTGTATTTGTAGCCTCCAGAATTTTTCTTTTAACATCAGTCTGATACATGCCGATGGTTGTAGAATGAAGCTAATGCACCCTCCTGCTAAGTGCATCCACCACTTTATTATCTTTCCCTTTGATATGATTTATATCAAAGTCATATTCTCTTAGAAATTCTAACCAT